>RJWT010038889.1:0-12775 GCA_004365215.1 Cuniculus paca | reverse complement strand
CATCCCCCCCGAGGTCCCTGAATGGGAGGTACTCTGTTTAGAGAAAAGTTTGTTCCCAATGTCACTGTATATATCTTTCTTTTTGTATGTTTGGTTTTTCTTTCCCTGTGTGCTTTTATTGTCTTAGGCATGTTTGATACCCACAAAGAGTTGCTAAAATAAGAAACTAAAGAGGATACTAGAGAAAGACAGTGTTTAAACACCTGCCAGAGTAAAGCAAGAGTAAGGAAACTCTTGCTGGGAAATGGGGCAGCCCCACTGAGACAGGTCGGTAATTCAAAGATGATTCGCGTGTGACTAGCTGCATTTGTGTTCTTGGCCATATTCGTTTTAAAGCACCCCTCAGTCTTCCCATGATGGTTTCCTGTCACTTGTGCAATTTCATGGAAACTCTTCGCTGGGACAGTGAGTTTGGGTGTGCTAATCATGTTGTCACAAGAAATGGAGATGCGGCATCAAAAGCACACTCACGTCCTGTAGGTTCAAAATTTATTTTAAATAGAGCAGATCTCTCTAACTACTTAAGCACAAATGCTTGGTTACTGCAGAGTCTAGCTACCCTCATTCCTGTTATGTAAACATTCAAAGCTCTCCAGTAACCTCAGAAATTATAGGCATCTCCGGGACTAGGAGTTTCCTAGAGTAAGTTAAATTTTACTGTGGCTGAGATATAAAGCATTCCCAGAAGGTTGCATACAGGACCCAATTTCTTCTGGGCCCTGATCTGATTCTAGATCACTCTGAGGCGGGCATAGGTTGAGGGGGTGCAGAAGCTCTTAGATCTCCACACCTGTTAGTTATGACTGTGTGGTATTCATCTTTTAAAGCATTCTGCAGATTAGAATATGCTGAGCATTCAGTCTGAGGAAGGTTAAAAGTCACAGAACATTGGTGCTCTTCCAAGTGAGAACACTTCGCTTGGATCCAAGATCTTATTTCAGTTTCAAACTTTAGTATCCTGTGGCCCACAAATGAACTCACTATTTACAATGGAAATAACTGTAAAAATTTAGTTAGTAATTGCTTGGAGTTCCTCAGAGTCAGTCCAACCTTATTTTTATTGCTGGGTACTCAGATTCTAGAGGCAGAGAGAAAGAGCACCAGGTTCCTGTTAGATCTTATAAAGGGAAGGATGCAGAATAAACCAAGGCCACTTTGATAAGGATTTCTTAGTCTAGTTGACAATGATTCTTGTGATCAAGAGTCCTTCTGAATTTAGTGATCTGTGTCGAGTTTTAAGGCAGTCTTAAGATAAAAGTACCTGGGGTTCGTGGAATCCTGAAACGGAACTTTTTTCTCTTGGTTTTGACATTAGGCGCATTTGGAAACGAGAGTGAAATGCAACTTCCTATGTTTGGCAGTTGTAGCAACACATCAAGTGCAGGCTTTTCAAAAACCAAAAGCAACACCAACTTGTATCTGACTAGATGGAGACTGTTCCTAGTCAGATTTTCAGTACGATTCACTAAGCATTGTATTAAGCAAGTAAGCAACCAGTCTTTTGGATAGAACAGTTTTGGGTTTATTTTATTTTGTTCTTTCACTGTTTTACTTTTTTGCAGCAATAAGGCTAAAAATAAATTCAGTCACTTCCCAGATGGAGGAAAACAGAGCCAATTCTCTCATTCTTGTAGGTGATGTCAATAATCTTCTTGTTCCTTTCTTTAATCCAGGGCAATTCTGCTGTAGGTAACAGTGATTTTGTGTAAGTGTTAATTGGTCTTAGAAGCTCCCAACAATTGTTTTGAGACCGGGGGAAAACACTGGTACTTTTTGGGGTGGGTATACAGAAATCTATTTTATAAGGTATTCTGTTTTCCTGGGGACTTCTAGAAGAGCAGTAAAATATTTTTGAAAGAATTTTCACTGTCTCAGTTGTAAGGATTCATTACTAAATCACCCTTCTACTTTTATTCCCTAAAAATCTTTTATCAAGTGCCTTTTCCACGTACGTGTGTCATCTGTTAACTCTAGCCATAACCAATTGTGTGAATGAAGAGGAGACTCTAAAAGGTTGAATTAAAGAAGTAGAAGACAGATGATTAAATTCAGTCTTTCTGGTTTTGGAAGCCCATGTGTTATCTCTGTGGTTCACACAGGTCTGTATATCTACTAAAATCTACTATTTCATATTTGAAATACTGGAGTGCCAAGTAGTCACAGAATTAAACAAAACAAGGCATTTCCTGCCTTCTTTGGAAGCATGGGTATAGATTAATAGGTGCCAGCCATCTCTCCATTCCTCTTGCTCTCTTGGGGCTGGTCTGATAGCACATACTCAGTTCTCAGGTGAAGGATGAGATAGGAGAGTTGATGTCTGTTTAAAGTGTAACAATAACTTGTTGCTGATTGCCAATCTTAAAGAGTGATTCCTGGTAATCGAATATGTGAAATGAGATGCCACCACAATATTAGGCTAGTACATGGAGTTTTGTCTAGTAGATTGTTATGGTTTGTGTCTAGATGTCCCCCCAAATTCTCATGCAGTCATAGGACTTTTTCAGAGTTGGCTGGATCTGGAGTGTGTGATGCTGTGATTAAGGGTGTGTGATTACTAACTCATTACATTGATTGGTTTGGCACTGCCGTAATTGCAGTAGTTGGATAAGATAAAAGGAGCAGAAAGATGTGGTTAAGATGTTGTTTCTTTGCTATTTCTGTCCACCAAGAATGCTACCTCTGTCCCTCCATGTGCCACCCTGTCTTTGAGCCAGCCAATTATGGACTGAAGCCTGTACAAACTATGAGCTAAATAAACCTTTTGTCCTTTACCTTTGGGTATCAGGTATTTTGTCTCAGTGATAAGAGAAAAGTAACTAACACAGAATTTGGTACCAGAGAAGCGGGGTCCTTGTTGTGACTCCATGTGGTTCAGGAGCCTTTGGGACTGGCTTGTGAGAAAAGTCTGGAAAGGTTCAGAAATATCAGCTGAAAAAGTAGAACTGGAATGCCTTAGGCTGTACTCGATGGGACATTCTGGTCAGAGCTCAGAAGACCAGAATGGTGATAGAAATAATGCTGGTAAAGATCAGGTTCCAGAGGTTTCTGCCAGGAAGAAGGATTGCGTTGGTTGTTGGACTCCAGAATGTGTTATGGCTTGGCAGAAAGTTTGTCTGCATTTTTCTCATGTCCAGAGACTTTAGCTGAGACTGAGATTAAGGGGAGCAGACTAAATAATCTGCTAGAAGAAATTTCAGGGCAGTCAAATGTTGAGGCTGTGGCATGGCTGCTATTGGGGGCTTTTAGCCAGATCTATGTTGAGAATCAAGAGCAAAGAGCCCAACAAAATGATTTAAAACATTGTGAGTTTGGCCAGAAAGGAAGCTCCAGTAAAGTTGTGAACTGCACAAATAGATCATACCAGATCTTGATTGCTGAGAAGAAATAATAGAAAAGATGGCCTGAGGACATCACAGAAAACCACAGGACTCCATCCTCTGCAGCCTCAAAATTGCAAAAATGAAAGAATTTGCTTTAAGAAAGCTCCAGAGCACCATGTTGCAGAATAGCAGTGTTCCTTAGAATTAAGTTTAGCATACTCGGTGATTCAGGTACTCAATCCCTACAGCCAAGAGAGAAGGAAGCTTTCCCACTGCTCCAGCTGGCAGCAGACCTTGGCATCATCCTTGTGGTGCTTGTTTTAGGTGCATGAAAAATGCAAGCATTGTGGGGTTAGGAAAACTTCCACCCAGATTTCAGAAGGCTTGAGAGACCAGACAGTGTGCCCCCAAGAGGGCAATGTATGAGGCTGTGAGGATGAAGCCAAAGGCACAGTGGAGACCCCAGAAGTTTGGAGAAACCAGGAACATGGATCATCTAAATAAACTGCCAAGTGGGATCAGAGTGGGCCCCAAAGAGAAGCTAGGGGAGCTACAACCACTGAAAGTGCTGTGGGGGCAGAGCCAGCCAAGCCCCTTGACATTCACATCTTGCCACAGATTACCTTGGATGCTGCACGTGGAACTACAGTACTTAATGCTGGATTTTGGACTTGCTTTGGTCCCATTCCTTTCTATCCTCTTGTTTGTAATTTTTGGAATGGAAATGTCTATCTTGTGCCATTGAACTTTGGAAGTGTTTAACTTTTTCATTAGTACAGGGGCTTGTAGCTAAGAGTTTGCCTTAAATGTCAGAGGAGACTTTGGACTTGGACTTTTCAGCAATGCTGAAACTGTTAGGAATTTGGCAACTCTTAGAGGTGGACTAAATTTCTTTTGCATAAGGGATGTTCATGAGTCTTTGGGGGTTCAGGGGCTGAATGTTATGGTTTGTGTCTAGATGTCCCTCCCTCCAGAGCCTCATAGAGCTTTTTCAGAGGTGGTGGAGTGTAGAGTATGTGACGCTGGAATTAAGGATATGTTACTACTAACTCAGTGCACTGATTTGTTTGGCACCACCATAGTCCCAGTAGCTGGATAAGATAAAAGGGGCAGAAAGATGCTATCAAGGCCCTTGTTGATTTGCTATCTCTGCTTGCCATGAATGGCTTCCCCTCTGTCATGTGCCATCCTGACTCGGAGCCAGCTGATTACAAACTGAAACCTCTGTAACCTGGGAGCTAAATAAACCTTTCCTCCTTTAACTGTTGTGTGTTGGGTATTTTGTCTCAGCAAATGCCAGAAAAGTAACTAAAGACATAAAACAGTTTCTGCAGTATTTAGTGGATCATAAGTCTAAACTTTAGACCCTGAAGCATTAGTACTTAGCTAAGCACCCATAATTCTATAATCAAATAATTTAAGTTTGGGTTAATACAGTTTTAGGGCTGGGGATTTAGCTCAGTGGCTCAAGCACTTGCCTGGTAAGCGCAAGGTCGTGAGTTCAATCCCTGGTGCCAAAAAGAAAAAAGAAAAAAAAAACAGTTTTATTGTTTTCTATATGTTTCTTAGTTTTCTAAGGAATTCAAATTCTCGTGTGTAATTCACAATTTTTATTTTAAAGAGAATAAAAGAAAAAAAGGATACAGAATTTCAAAACAAGATAATAGGAAATTGACAATGCTTATTGTATTGCATATTCTTTTCTTCAAAATAGTTACTCACATTACCAGATATAGGCAAGCAAAACTGATCAAACAATGTAAGTATTAACTGTTCCTTTCAATGAATTAATTGAATGAGTAGTATAGTCTTAGCTATCTTGTATATATATATATTTCCTCCTTCCTTCTTTTCCCCTTTCCCTTACCCAGTTTTGTTCTTTCCTTTGTAGAAGTTTCTTTCTCCTTCACAATATCTGTTGTACTGTTTGGATCTTATCTACTGTTTCAGTTTCTTACACTAGGAAGACAATATGATGTTTACACCTGTAAGTCTGATATACTTCACTTCTGAGTGTGGTCTCTAGTTGCATCCATTTACCTATAAAAGCCTTGAGTTCATCTTTTTTTATAGCTCAGTAGTACTCCATTGTATAAAAATAGCATATCTTTTTTATCCATTCCTTGGTTGATAGCATTTGAATTGTTTCCAAGATTTAGCTATTACAAATTGTGCTGCTACAAACGTGGGTGCACATAAATCACTGTGGTGTGATATTTTCAGTTCTTTTGGAAAACTGCCAAGAAGGAGAATAGCTTGGTCAAATGGGACCACTAATCCTATTGTTTTAAGGAACCTACACATTAATTTCCACAGTGGTCGCACCAGTTCTCCATTTCCACCAACAGTGGAGAGGGATTCCTTTTTCCCCACAGCTCCACCAGCATTTGTTATTGGATGATTTTTTAATGATAGCCATTCTTTCTGGAGTAAGAGAGAATCTCAGTGTTGTTTTAATTTGCATCTCTCGAATGACCAGTGATGCTGAACATGTTTTCATATACTTATTTTCCATTTGTATTTCATCTGAGAAATGTGTATTCATCTTGGATGTCCATTTTTGGATTGGATCTTTGAATTTGGGGGGGGTCCTGAATTTTTTAAAAATTCTTTATATGTTCAAGACAGAAGTCCTTTGTCTGAGGGACAACTGGCTAATTTTTAGGGTTATCTTCCTGCCATTAGTTGTCTACTTTTTCCCTCTGTTTAATTGCTTGCCCTGCTTGGTGGTTTATTTCTGTTGTTCTTGGAGTTGTGATCATTTTTATCTTTTTCTAGAATAATGTTCAGTACTCCTTTTAGGGTTGGTTTGGCCGTCATGAATTTCTTCAGTTGTTCTTTGTCATGGAAGTAAATTATTTCGCCATTAATTTTAAATTTTTTTTCATTTTTAAGAGGATAAAATCAAACAAAATAAAACAGAATAAAGCCAATCAAAACAAAACAGTGAAAACGATAAAGGACTTCAAAACACAATAATAGAAAATCAACAATGGCTGCCATAATGCCTCTTATTATCTTCAAAATAGCTGTCCATGCCATCAGACTTAATAAAAGCAAACAAAACAAAACAGAATAAAACCAATCAAAACAAAACAATTAAAGTGACAGAGGACTTCAAAACAAGGTAATAGGAAATCAACAATGGCTATCCTAATATATCTTATCTTTGAAATAGCTGCCCATGTCATTAGACTTAATAAAATCAAACCAAACAAAACAGAATAAAACCCATCAAAACAAAACAATGAAAATGATACAGGACTTTAAAACAAGATAATAGAGAATTCACCGTGGCTATCACCTTCCCTTTTTAGATGTTTCATCCCCTTTCACTTTCACAATATCTATTGTCCATTTTGGATCCCACTAACTCTTTCCATTTTTTATACTAGGGAGACAACTTGATGTTCACCTATGTGAGTCTGAACCATTTCACCCAAGAGCATGATCACAAGTTGCATCCATTTATCTATGAGAGCCTCATGATTATTTTTCTTTATATCTGAGTAGCTTTCCATTGTAGAAAAATGCCATATTTTTTTTATCCATTCTGCAGGTGATAGGCAAGCTATCCCTGCTTTTTTCTGGTTCCCTGTCACATGGAGCATTGTTTTCCATTCTTTGACTTTCAGTCTATGAATTTCCTTTTGAGTTAATGTGTTTCTTGTATAACACATATTGATGGACCTTGTTTCTTGATCTTCTTTGCCTGTGTTTCTTTTTATTGGTGAATTGAAGCCATCTACATTAATGGATTCAGCCAACATGCACTGGCTCATCTCTGCCATGCTTTTTTCCTGCACTGGCTCCCTACTTTTCCCTTCCATTCAATTGTCTACCCTGCTTGGTGATTGTACTTCGCTGCTGCTCCTGGAACCATGGTCCTTTTTCTCTCTCTCTAAAATGTCCTTCAGTATTCTTTGTAGGGTTGGTTTCATGGTCATGAATTCCTTCAGTTTTGCTTTGTCATGGAAGAATCTTATTTCTCCGTTAATTTTGAAAGATAGTTGTGCAGGGTACATCAGTCTGGTTGGAAGTTGTTTTCTTTCAGGACTTGAAATACTTCACTCCAACTTTGTCTTGACTTGAGGGTTTGTGTTGAGAAGTCTGTTGTGATTCTGATGGATTTTCCTTTATAGGTGATCTGTTTCTTTTCTCTTACAACTTTTAATATTCTGTTCTTGTGCTGAATTTCTGGGATCTTGATTATTATATGTCTGGGTGTAGACTTATTTTGGTTATGGCTAGCTGGAGTTCTGTATGCCTCACTTATCTGAATGTCACATCTTTTCCCATGTTTGGGAAGTTTTCTGCTATTTCTTCTGTAAAAAGTCTTTGTGTCATTTTTTTGCTGACATGCATTATTCTTAAATTATTTTTCTTTGTGTCGTCTTGCAGCTGTTGAATCATTATTTCTTGGTTCCTTGTTATTTTTAAGAGATTTTTCCTTTCATGATCTCTAGCTGCCATGCTGTCTTCAGGATCTGAAAGTCTCTTCAGTTTCTTTCCAGCCATTTTGCACTTTCAATGGAGTTTTTCATTTCTTGGATATCGCTTTGAGTCTGTTTCAAGCATTCTAATTCTTCCCTATGTTGTTCATTCAAGGGTTCCCTCATTCTCCTACGCTCCTTTTTTTTAAATTTATGTCTTCTTTAGATTCACTCAGCAGCCCTTTTATTTTGTTTGTCATTTCTTCTTTTATCTGATATTATTTCTGATCTGATTTCTTTTACAGCCTCATGATGTAGTTTCTTGACTTCAGTTGCCATCATCCCAAAATTTCAGCTGGGTGACTTTCACTTTCTTCCATGTCTATGTGTCCTGGATTTGTTCTGTTTGGCCTGGAGGTCAGAGATTGCCTTTTGCTCCTTCATCTTGACATTTTCCTGTGTTCCTCCAGATGAGCAGGTTGTGGGATCCCAGGCACTTGCCACGTTGGCTGCCTGTCCACAGTGTAGGGGAATGAATGGATCAGGCACCTGGGTTTCTCCTAACCCAGGATCCCAGGGAGACAGTGGAGTGTGAGATGAGCTTCTCCAGATACTTGTGGGTTCTCCAACGCATGGCTGGCTGGTTCTCCTGCTCTGCACTGACTACAGGTCCCTGAAGGTTATGGCAGCCAGGAGGCTTGTAGGGGTGGGACTGCCTGTTTCTCGTGGCCTGTGCTGGCTACCCAAGGCACAGTCCTGATGGCAGCTGGCATGCACGCAGGGGCTGAGCTGGCTGCTTCTCCTGTCCCATGCTGGTTACCTGTGGGAGAGTCCTGATGGCAGCCTGTGTGCATCTGGAGGCTGGACTCTCTCCATTAATTTTGACTGACAGTTTTTCAGGGTACATCAGTCTGGGTTGAAAGTTGTTTTCTTTCAGGACTTGAAATACTTCACTCCAACCTTGTCTTGACTTGAGGGTTTGTGTTGAGAAGTCTACCATGATTGTGATGGGCTTTCCTTTATAGGTGATCTGTTTCTTTTCTCTTACAACTTTTAATATTCTGTTCTTGTGCTGAATTTCTAGGATCTTGATTATTATATGTCTGGGTATAGATTTATTTTGATTATGGCTAATTGGAGTTCTCTATGCCTCACTTATCTGTGTCAGTCTTTTCCCAGGCTTGGGAAATTTTCTGCTATTACTTCTGCAAATAATCATTTTATGTCATTTGTTGATTCCTGCTTTTTTGTTGACATTTATCAGTCTTATATTGTTTTTATTTGCATCATCTTGTAGCTGTTGAATTGTTATTTCCTGGTTCCATGTTATTTTTAAGAGATCTTTTGCTTCTCTATTTTTTTTAATGTGTCTTCTTTAGACACACTCAGCAATTCTTTCATTATGGTTGTCATTTTTTTTTAACCTAAGAGATTATTTCTGATTCACTTTCCTCTACAGTCTCATAGAGTTGCTTCTTTACTTTAGTTGCTATCATTTCAGCAATTTCAGCTGTGTGACTTCCAAATTCTTCTATGTCAATGTCTCCTGGACTTGTTCTGAGTGGGCTGGAGGTCTGAGATTGCATTTTTCTCTTTAGTCTTGACATTTTCTACTTCAAAATAAATTTTTTTATTTTGTTTTCTGTGATGATTCTTGTGAATTTTAGTGTTCAGTAGCCATATCACTAGTATCAAGGCCTCTCTGGTAAAAGACAGTTCTTCAGGGATATCTTCTGTGTGTAGGGAATTCTTGGTTTGTGTCTTTCTCAAGAACCTACCTTCTCAATTAATTGAGAGTGGAATGTTTGTTTCTGTTTGTTCAGTCCCCAGTCTTTTGGTGTAGGGCTGTAGTGAGGTTGTTACCCCAAAGCTTCCCAATATTGTTGCACAAAGGAGAACAATTTATTACAACACATATGACATCCTAACTGCAGTAGTGCAATTAACAATAGTGACAGCATTAAGCAAAATTTAGAAATTGACAAGCTGTGATAACTACTGATTTTGTACTTTAGATCATAGGACAAACAGAATAGAATGTATAATTATATAACAGAACCTATCATACATTAGGGATTTGTGTGGAAAGTGTTTCCCCTTGTTGGAGTGGATTTACCAGAGGTTTGTCTGGACAAGCTGCTGAGTCCCAGGTGCTTCCTGTGCTGGCTCCCCATCCTGTAGTGTAGGGGAATAGGCCAGGCACCTGGGTTTCACTGGGACGAGTTTCCCAGGATGGCAGAGAGGCATCGGCCTTCACTTCTGGGGCTCACTCAGGTCCCCAGGTGATAGGCGATGGGTGGAGTTTCTCACCTCCTGCACAGCTCACCAAGGTTCCCATGGTACACAATTTTTTTTTACAAAAGGCAAAAACAAAAGTGATTTGGATTTAGTTCTTTAATAAGATAATTTGCCTTTTCTTGCTCCTTTCTGTGGAACTAAATTACCTTGCTGATGTCCCCAGTTAGAGGAAAGATGAAGAAATAAAAATCTGGGGTGATTAACAGGAGTGTTTGGAGAAAGAACTGTCAGTGGACTGTGTGTAAAGTTCCTCTTACAGATAATTCAGGTTCACTACTCATCACTGTAGTAAAGTAGACACTTCTTAAAAGATGATTTCACTTATAATTCCTTAAACTGTTTTAATTATTTGTCTTTGATGAAGTGTCTTTGACTGTATCAAAAGCCGCAATTATTTGTTCGCTCAGGTATAAAACTTTTCAGCCATGCCTGTACTGTTCTTAAGAGCATTAATCATTCTTCCTGCTTGCTTTGATAATGTCCCAATTTCAAATGTTAGTGTTTGTTATTTTATCTTTCAAAATATTTTGAATTCTACAGGAAGGCACTGTTGGAAACAATTTCCTCTGTTTGAAAAATTTAAAGACCTGCTAGAATAAATCTTAGCCAAGGTAGCTGGGCCCTCTAAATTATTGTCAAACATTTGTCCATGACTTAGGTGTTCTTTTGTAAATATTAATTAAGGGCCTTCTGTGGCACAGATACAGTCTGAGGGCATCACCAGGATGAAAGCCAACCTTACGGAATTTCTAATCTAGTACAGAAAATGGTTATCTTTTTTTTTTCCTAAAGAGGCAACCTTTTCCCCCCTACTTAATAACAGCAACAATTAAAATTATCTTTTTGGCTACTGGAAAAGTAGGTCAATTGTAACTAGCCACTTCTCAAGTTTAGCTATGGAGATAACCCTATCGCTGTAGTACACATTCAGCATTCCTTCATTATTGTATATTGTAACAAAAATGACAGGAGAAAAAAAATGACAAGAGAAAAGGGTTGTGGAATAAGCTGGCTGGTGTCCACACTGGCTTCAGAGTCTTCCACGCAGTATTTGCCCAAGTCATACTTGTGTGAGTTGTTTTCTGGAATGCTTGCCTAGCACACACATCATTTAAAAGAAAGAAACCAAAATAGAACCGCTTGCAAATGGCATATCCTCAATGACTATATTGGAGAGAAAAATACATGAAATAACACTAAAGCCATCACTATTGCAAAATTATTTTTTTAATTTTTAAAAAAAATCTAGTGGGCTTGTTTCTCCCTAGTGCACCAGCTAAGGAATGTTAATCCTTTGCTTGTTGATGACTTTTAACTGGGTTCTTAATTAATTTGAACATAGTGTTTCCACCTTTCATGCACTGTTACGAAACAAGACTAAAGTGCTAATGCCCTAGAAAAGTTTTAGCCCCAATTTTAAGTCTTAATTTTGACCTGTTTGGTGCCAGGCTTGTCACAGGAACTGATGCTCAGTATGTCTTTGTGAGCCCCATGGTCACTGACACTCCCTGGAAGGATGATTGTATAAATGGTGTCGATCTCCCTTGACTGCAAAGCCCCTGAGGGCAGAGATCGCCTCCATGTTTGCTCACCACAGTAGTCTGTTGGAGTTGCTCAAAAAATGCCTTGCTACTGAATGCTTCCATTCTGTAGAAAGCATGCTTTTCTTTATCCTCATCTCTCTGTGGACTTCCCCTTCCTTGGTTTGTCTGAAACCTGGTTCTCCTTGGCAACACCATTTCCCCTATGACACTTTAGTGACATTGGCATTCCGCTGGGTCCTCAGTGCTCTTCCTGGGTGCAACTTGTTTCAGGGTCGTGCATTGCCTCATTAGAAATGCATGCCAACATGCTGAGACTTCCCTGGTGGCTTTGCTGCTGTCACATGCTGACTTGTTGGTCATCTCCTCATGGTTATCAGATAAGGTTCAGACCTTCGCTCTACACCCCAAACTTGCTGCTACCCAGGGAAATTCAGTCTCTGTGTTGTCCCCCTGGATTCTGTAGCCTGCCTCTTGCAGTCTTAGCCTTTCTTCCCCTGAGGGCACCTTCACCACAGCTCAAAAACATACTTTACTGTGCTTCACACTTTGTGGATTTAAACCAAACAACAAACACAACTTTTTTTTTTAACTTCATCATAATGCCAAAATTTGAAGGTTCCTTATTGTGCAAAGCCCACCTGCTCCTCATGTAATTGCTTCCCTAAGAATTTACCCCTGGTTCCCTATAGCTGCTTTTGTTTGGAAGACTCCACCAAACTCAACTCCAGCTTCTTGCCTTTGTGTCTGTAATGCATTTCTGACCGTCTGTTGGACATCTTCCCCTCAGTGTCCTGCCAACACCTGAAGTTCATGATGTCTGAACGCAAGCTGAAGTCTTCCTTGCCTGTCTTCTCTGCTCTCCACATCCCGCCACACCCTTGTGGATGGTGTGGAGTTCTCTGCTACTCCACCAAGCAGTTCCTTGGACTCTTCTTCCTCTGCAGTGTCCTCCAGATCCTTTTTTGGTCCTTTTCCACTACTCCTCCAAAGTTCAGGTGCTTGGATCATTGTACTCACCTCTTAACTAAACTACAAGGATATAAATCAGGGTTCCTTGGGGATTCCTCATGACTAACTGACATAAATTCTCCCAGAAGCCCACTTTCACTGTATATGCCGGAAAATTTCATCTCTGTCTGTGAGAGAGACCAGAATGCTCTGTGTGGCTGCCAGTCTCACA
>RJWT010038888.1:0-12781 GCA_004365215.1 Cuniculus paca | reverse complement strand
TGCACAAACCCTTTGGAAGTGCTGGGAATTTAAACTTGAGATTCCATAGCCAGCAATAAGAACAAAACAGTACTACAAAATGGGTCCAAGGACAGAATGGGTCAGGAGCTGCTATCACTGTGCCCTGGAGACACAACGAAGCTACAAAATAAGTGAACCATACACTGGCCACAGCTAGTTAGTTTCCCCCAAGAACTTGCTCTCATAGTAATGGTCTTTACTGTCTTAATCCTTGTCGCATCACATCTCTGATCCTCTATTCAAACACCAAAGTAGGTGCATTCAGATGATGGAGCTCAAGTCAAACGCTCACGTGCTACCAGTGACAGGGGACTGAAAAGTGAGTCTGGAGCAGTTTCAGCTTCTATGATGATGGATGTCTGTGTGTCTCCCACCAAAACCTATGAGATAGACAATTACCCTTTGGAAACAAAAATTAGATGGTTGGCAGCCAGAAGGAATAATGGATAGGTGCTATACCTAGCTCTCTTTTCCCAAAAATAAGCTGGAAAATAATCAGCCTTGAAGACTAGAGAGCAAAAATACCAAGCCAGGTGTGGTGGTGCACACCTGTTATCCCAGCACTCGGGATGCTGAGGCAAGAGGATTGTTGCAAGTTCGAGACCAGCCTGAGCTACAAAGTGAGCTCAAGGCCAGCCTGAACTGCATAGCAAGACCCTGTCTCAAAAAGACAAAACAAAACAAAACAAAAAACCAGCTCCAATCAGCCATCCTCGCCTTACCTGCCATCACTCTTCTTTTGCCTGAGGACAGGCTGATTGAGACGGGCATTTTTGATTTCTAATTTCAAGACTGGTTGTTTTCCAGGGAGGTCTTACTTTCAGGAAAATACAGTAGGACTCAAGTGGCAAACTTCCTGAGTACCAGGCAATTCATTCCTTTAACCATATGAGTACGAGATGCTCCTTATTCCTGCCCTGTGACTCCCAGATCATTAGTTGAGCATGGCTTTGTGGTTCACCAGAGTGTTCTGTGGGTGATGAATGGTGTCAGCAGAGATCCTGAGTCATGCATAGCTAGTATTAAAAAGGAAGACAGAAGAAAAATGTAAGTACTCTTGAAAGGCTGGTGAATCAGTTCCCTGTGGATTGAAGCTAAAGAACATTGTGTCCAGAGTAACTGCAATTTGGATGAAAAATAAAAGAGCTTCTGTAAACTTGCTATTATCCTTCTGGTGGTGTTCATGGCAAATGCCAACGGTACAGATGTCGGTTTCCAGCTTGGGTCAATTTGTTCACCGGATCCATTTTATTTTCACCAGAACTCATCTCCCTGAGGTTTTCTACTATAAAAGAGACAGATGAGAAATATCTGTTTTAAGAGGAGGATAATGCATCTTGCCTGGTGTCGGCATCTGTTACATTTCTCTGCTCACCATTTACTCTTTCTTCTTTTATTAACAGTACCATAATATTCCTATGGGATTGGCGCTACTGTGCTGGGTCTGAGGATGCTCAAATGACCTGGAGTTAGACCATGTAAGCACCTGCATATGATTGGCTCAGGAAAAGGCATGTGATACGGGGCACCCCCATCAGAACATTCAGTTGTCTCTTCAGCTCCTAGGAAAGAGAAATGCTGTCTACCAGAATTACTAAGCTGGTAGGTCATACTGAACTCTTATAGTGGACATCTTTTTTTTTTAACTATCATTATCTATAGGTTTTATTCAAAATTTTATCCTTTATTCCAATAATGTCCTTTGTAAGTCTCAGGTCATATGTGGCATTCATTGGTCGTGCTGCCTCTTTCGCTCCATGAATATTTTTCAGGTCAGTTACTTCATGAAATGTCTCTTGATTTGTGTTCCTCTGATGTTCCCTCATGGTTAAATTAAGGTTATGCATTTTTTACAGGAATATTCTTCTCAAGTGTGTCATGTCAGGTGGCACATGGTCCCTGTTCATCTTATAACTGCTGATGGTAACTTTGATCACTTGGTTAAGGTGATAATTCCAAGATTTTGTCTACTATAAAGTTACTCTTTGTAGGTACTTTGACAATTTCAAACTATCCTGCTATTCCTCAAATTAAATGTTCTTCCAACAGGTTTAGCATCCATTAATGATTCTTGTATGAGTATATCATTATGCTCAGTAGCTATCATCACAGCCTGTGTTTCTCCAGATCAGCCAGTCACCTATGGTGGGGGGCAGGGGAGGCTGGCATCTGGCTCTCCCCTCGGCACCCTGCACATAGCACCGATTTGCAGGGAGAGCTTGCTTCTTGTCCACTTCTTGTTCTCTTCCCCTGCAATCTGCAAATGGTGCTGGCTCATGGGAAAAGGCTGATGTCTGGCTGTCCCCCCAGTGGCCTGCACATGGCACCGATTTGCAGATAGGGTTTGCTTCTTGTTGACTTCTTGTTCGCTTTCTCCACAATCCATGAATGGCACTGAATCATGGGAAAAGGCTAGCTTCTGGCTGCTTCTGGTGGACATCTTACCACCATGAGTGGAGGGCCTGGGAATGGGGCCAACAGAGAAACTCAAGCAAATATTTTTAAAATTATGGAATACTATTTATAATACTTTTATGGAATACTATTTTAACACTTTCATCTCACCACTTTTATAGCTAGTAATCTTAGACTTTTTAATTGACTGAGCTTGTAAATTTCTTCTTTCCTTTAAACTAGCATGAGTTGAGCCACCCATCATATGCAACTAAAAATCCTTAACTGATTCATGAACTGTACTGGTTTATAGAATTCTGATCTGCCTTTGTTCAAGAAGAAGTCAAATAACTATCTGTAGGAAAAGGCCATAGTCTGGATGGAGAATAGGTTAGGTGTTTTCTTCCAACTTCAAAATTTTAGGACTGTCTGAATACAGACAAGTAAGAAAGATTTGTTAAAGTACATTAGATGCTATCTTGGAAAAAGATAATGATGGAATTGCCATTTAGTACAACAAAAATCATCACCCAAATTGGGTTAGTAACTATTTTAAGTTCCATTTAGCATCTCACAGTAATCCTTTTCATAAGTGCTTTGCAATTTCTACATTTGAAAGGCTTAAATAATTACGTAATTACTTTATACAACCACAGAGCACCACTTGGGTTTGGTAGCTACTTTAAGCCACGTTGTTTTTCATTAAAAATTTTATTTTGTTTAGTACATAATTTATAGTTCGTGTAACAAGAATAACCATATCATGCAACTATTCCCTAAGAGCATAGCAATTACTCCCATATTGTGGTGACTTCCAGTGGAATGGATATTTCCTTGTTACTGCAGAAATGATAACATCAAACCCAACAATTTCCTGGTGATAATATTTATAAGTATAAATTCAACTATAGTTCAGTTGCCTCTTCTTGACCATTCTAGGTGAGCATGAAAATAAATGGAATAAAATGTTTTATTGTCCCTTTCAGATTAGATGATAGTTAGCAAGCATGCTTCAGAAATTGAAGCTTGGGAATACATCCTGTGTAGTGGGATCAAAGTACATTATTTGCTGCCATCTATATTCTAGTAACAAACAGGCCTTGATTAATGACAACAGTTCAAGATGAAGGGATCATGCAGCAAAGTTATATTTTATTGTAACATAAACCCAGTTGACAAACTACCCTGAACGATGTGGTGTGAGAGACTGGCTTCCGTATGACCAGAAGGGAAAGAGAAAGAAAGGAATAGGACCTGGAATTAGAAACCTGAGTTTGGGCCTAACTTTTCCATTTCTAGCTAGGTGATCTTACCAATGGCATCATCTCTCTCAGGTTGTTTCTTTTTATATAAATTTGCCTTATTGGTGCTTGTCTCATGAGGTCTGTTGCAACAGCAAACAGTATAACGTGCTTGGAAGCATTATGTCCAGTATTATACTAAATGTCAGGTACTATTAAAGAAGAAAGCCTTTTGTTCTCATTTACCTTACTTCGTTTGAAAGAAAATATCCACTCTTTCATAAACTTACGATGAAAGATAAAGAAAACAAGTGTGTACTGTGTGCAAAATACTACACTAATGCAAAGAGTTTATCCTGGCATCTCTTTCCCCTGTCCTCCCCTCCCCTTTCTATCTCTTCTCTCCCCTTCCCTCCCCTTCCCTTCTCTTTCTGTGTAGTCTAGACTTTTTCCTAGGACTCGTATATCTTTTCCTGTGCAAGACGTTGCAGTCAAGGTCTTTTGAATTTTGCTTTATTAGAGAAAAACACACATTTTCTTAGACAAATGGGGAAAAAAATTAAATAAGAAATTGTTTCTGTGCCTGAAGGCTGGCTTATGGGCCACAATATAATATTACAACCAGATTCTACAAGATAAATATCTAAGTATTCTATAAAGGGTATTGGAGTGATTATTTTTAACCTTTTCTAGAACTACATATTACAAATTTTTTTCTAATTGTAGCCAGCTATTTAATATTAGGTAGGTAGTTTCAGTTAGTTGAGAGCCTACATATTATTAAATAGCAACTCAATATTTATTAAGTTAAATTAGTTTCACATAAAGTGTAATGTACATACACTTTCATATTAGAAAAGTTGGTTTTCTTATTCTAAACTTAGAAAGGGAAATTTTCAAAAGTCATAAAAGAATTCTAGAACTTTGAACTTTTGTATATATAAATGTTTATGTGGTTGCTATTGACATTTACAATTATAGAGAGCAATAGTTATTGGGTGTGCTTTAGAAGTGAGTAAGGAATGCAGAATCGAATTAATTTTTTTTAAGAATTAAAAGGAAGAGTAACATCTTTCTAAACTGATCTCCCGACCTATCAGTGTTGAATGGTTTTTAATTCAGAAGAGGCCAGATATTCTAGTAACTTTGGATGTGACCAAAAATACTGCTTTGTTGGTGCTAAGTTTTGAAGAAGTCATGCTTTTAGTGATATCCCTGATGATGCAGTCAATTTTTTTTTACATTTCCTTCTCCAGTGCATTTTTTGTATTATTTTTCTTTTTTAAAAAAAATTTTTATGAGGATATATTTGTATTATTTTTCTAAGGCCACTGTAACAAAGAACCATACATTGATAGTTTAAACATCAAAATTTATAGTCTGACAGGTCTGGAAGCTAGAATTTAAAAATCAAGGTGGTGGGCAGGGTTGGTTTCTTCTGAGGGCTGTAAGAGAAGCATCTATGAGGTGTGATTAAATAATATGGTGAATATCTACATTTTAAAAAACTTTTTACAGCAAAAAACACATTGCTATTAATCCCCCTCTAAATATCTGCTCTCTCACTTTGAACACATTCATCTCGCCCTTGTTTTCACTTTCTGAAGCAGTTCTGGTAGCACTCTTTTGTGAGGACGCGTGGTAATATTTTGCAAGCCTGCCTTTCCCTTAGATGGCACTTGGCAGTAGCATTTGGTGTATTTTTTTCATCATGACTCCTAAAAACACAAAACACAACTTCCAGACCTGCTTCAGAAAGTGGCAAGAATGAAGATATTGGTATGTTGGGAGTATTTTGAGGGAGACTGATGACAATGTGTCCCTTAGTTTAATGATATTTTAAAAACTTAAACATTCCCCACATATTTTGATCACATCCTGTAATCTAGGCCTTTCTTCTTGGCTTGTAGATGGCTGTCTGTGTGTGCAGATGATACTGTCTTCACCTGTGTGCCTGTAGTAGACTGAATGTGTGTACTCCCCAAAATAATGTTGAAGCTCTGAGTTCCAATATGACAGTATGTGGAGCGAGGGCTGGAGGTAGAGTTAGATGCATAAGTGGGGGGGGGGGCTTAGTGCTCAGATAAAAGAGTAACCAGAGAGCTTTTATCCTGTCTCCTTACATGCATGAAGAGGTTATGTGAGCTGCATAGAGGCCAAGAGAAGCCATTGCTCATGCCACTGCAGGGTGGCTATTTTGCTGGCACCTTACCAGTCCTTGGCACTATGAGAAATAAATTCCTGTTATTTAAGCAACCCGGCATGTGGCATCTTGTTATGGCAGCCTGAACAGACTAAGACTTGAAGTTTCCCTTCTTATGAGGATGCCCATCATAGTGTAGTAGACTTATGCGAATGACACAAGTCAAACTTGATTCCCTCTGTAAAGACCCAATCTCCAAATAAGGTTACATTCTAGGATATTAGAGGAACACAAATCAACTCTAATAATTTCTTTTCTAACTAATGTATAAACTGTGTTCAGGTGGGATTACTTGCAAATTTATTCCCTTTTCTTCCAATAATTTTATTGCAAAATAAACACAATATACCATGTAGATACACTTTTTTTATTTTAAAGAAGGTAAAACCAAGGAAAATAAAACAGAATAAAACAATCAAAACAAACCAGTGTAAGTGATACAGGACTTCAAAACATTATGAAATCAACAATAGTTGCCATAAAGCCTTTTGTTGTCTTCCAAATAGCTGCAGGTACCTCCAGACATAGTAAAAATCAAACAGAACAGAATAGAATAGAAAAAATAAAAACAAAACAATGAATGCAATAAAGGACTTCAAAACAAGACAATAGTAAATCCAAAATGGCTACCATAATGTATCTTGCTATCTTTGAAATAGCTGCTCATGCCATCGGATATAACATAATCAAACAAAACAAAAGAGAATAAAACCCAACCCAACAAAACAATGGAAATGATGTAGGACTTTAAAAACAAGACAATAGGGTGTCAACAATGGCTACCACTCACAGAAGGAGATCCCCACTAGATGCCTCACTGTGTACCGCTATCCTCTGAACAGATGATCAGACCACTGGCCCTAGACCTGCAAGGTCAGTGAAACACCAAAGCACCACAAGCATACAATTGCATTTCACCTCAGTAGCTATCATCACAGCATATGTTTCTCCGGATCAGCTGGTCTGTTGGGGGGTGGGGGTGGGATTGGTACTTCTTGTTTGCCAGCCCACATGCTGGAAGGGGCTGGGGTCTGGCTATCCTCACTCCAGCAGCAGCCCGTGCATGTGCTGGTTTGCAGGGGGGCCTTGCTTCTTGGTGGGGCCTTGTTCTCTTGCCCTGCAGTCCGCAAATGGTGCTGACTCATGGGGAAAGGCTTGGGTCTGGCTGTCCCCACTCGAGTGGTGGCCCACGCATGGCACCTACATATACACTTTGATGAACTATATATTGATCCATTTTGAAGTAGTTATGTTTTCTATTTCTTCCATTTGTCCTTTACTCTCCTTTTCTTCTATTTCTGTCTTCTTTTGGATCAATCGAGTATTTTTATGTTTTCATTTTCTCTTTTTCCCTTTTTTATTTTGGGTCTATTAGCTACAACTGTTTTTTTAAATCTATTAATCACTTTTGGGTTTATGGAATATCCTTCAAGATAATATGATCTACCTTAAAAATAATATTATGTTACTTCATTATATCAAATAACTATGATATTGTACATCCTGACCTTCATATTTTTATCATCTGTTTTATCTTTACATGTAATAATCCTCATATATTGCATTACTTAAATAAAGAATAAATTAAGTAAAATTAAATAATATGAATAAAATCATGAATATTTACCCATGTGGGTATCATTTCTATTGATCTTTCTTTTGTGTAGAATATATTTCCAAATGGAATTATTTCCTTCTGCCTGAAAAATGACCCTCACTATTTCTTCTTTTGTAAGTCTTTCAGCCTTTTTAGGTCTAAAAACATCTTTAGTTACTTTCTTTTTTGAAAAATATTTTCACTGGGCCTAGAAATCTAGATTGACTGTTTGGTTTATTTTTCTCCCTTCTCAGTTATATTAATTAGCTTTCCATTACTGTAACAAATATCTGAGATTCTGTTCTTACTTACAAAAAGAAAAGGTTGATTCTGAGGTCACAGTTTTAGAGATTTTAGCCCACTATCAATTTGCCTCATTGCTTTTGAGTCCACGTTGGGGCTGTTGCACATGGCAAAACCCTCATCTTACAGCCAAATAGGGAGGGAGGAAAGAATGAGAAAGAGAAAGAGAAAAGGAGAAAGAAAGAAAAATAAGGAAGAAAGAGGAAGAGCGACCAAAGTCCAATTCACCTCAAGGGTGTGTTCCAATGTTCCAAAGACCTGAAGACCTAGCATTAAGCTCCACCTCTTCAAGATTCTACTACCTTCCAATAGTATCAATGCAAAAACCAAGCCCTCAACATGTGAGTCTATAGAGAGCCCCAACCACACTACAGCATCAGTACTTTAAAAATACTTCTCCATTGGCTTCTTACTGCAGTTGTTTTTATAAGAAATTTACGGTGAATAGTATCTTCATTTGTCTGTAGGAACAAGTTTTTTTGTGGTTCCTTTTAGGATTTTCTCTGTAAACCTGGTTTTGAGCAATTTGAATTTGACACACTTCAGCTGGATCATATGGTAATTCTATTTTTAGTTTTATGAGGAACCTCTATGCTGATTTTTATAGTGTTTATATTAATTTACATTCCCACCAACAGGGTATAAGAGTTTTTTTTTCTCCTGCATACTCATTAATATTCATTATTTTTTGTATTCTTGATAATAAGTGTTTTGGCCTGGGTGAGAAGGAGTCTTTATGTAGTTTTAGTTTGTAATACCCTGATGGTTAAGATTTTGAACATTTTTTTCATATAATTATTGTCTACTTACACTTCTTTTAAAAATATCTTTTTATTTCATTTGCTCATTTATTGATTAGGACATTTGTTCTTTTGGTATTAAATTTTTTGAGTTCTTTATGCATTATGGATATTAATTCTTTGTCAGAGAATAGCTAGGAAAGATTCTATGAGCTGTCTCTTGGTTTTGTTAATTATTTCCACTTCTGTGCAAAAGCTGTTGAATCTGATGAAATCTCATCTGTCAGTTCTTACTATTATTTCCTGTGCTGTTGGAGTCCTATTTAGGAACTCACTGTCTGTGTTTATATCTTGAAGTATTTCTTGTATGTTTTCTTCTAGCAAATTCAGTGTCCAATTTTGTCCTTGTTTTTAATTTTGATGTGATTTTTTTACAGAGGGGAAGGAATACAATTTTAATAATTGCTTCAATGCTCTTATCTCCTCATTCTAATGTTGTTGCAAATTTTGAGTCACCTTTTAAGGACTGACTTTTTGCATTTTCCTGTTGGTTGTATTACTCTACTTCCTCATATGTCTGATAATTTTTTGACTATGAGATATTTGGTAGGATGAATACTTTTATGTTTCTCAAAATATGGTCTAAGAGAAAGCTAAGTTATTTGGAAATAATTTTAATCTTTTCAGGACCTCCTTTTAAGATGTGTTAAGTCAGGCCAGAGTTATAGATGTCTAAGATTAAGTATTCACTATTACTGATGCAAACTTTTCTGACCACTCTGTTAATAACCCATGAATCTTGAGACTTTTCCAGTCTTGCTGGTGAGGAAAACAAAACAAAACAAAACAAAACAACAAAAACAAAAAAGTCTATTACTAGTTGCATGGAAGCTCCAGGTACTATTATTTATAAAACTTGCAGGTAGTTCTTTCCCTGGCTTTAGGTAGTTTCCTTGCTGCTTATACATAGAATGATTGCAAAATGTGGTAAATGTTCAAAATTTTAAAATTAATTACAATAAAAAACACATTGCCTTTAATCTCCCTCAAAATACTCCCCTCTCACTTTGAACACACTTATCCCATTGTCCTTATCACTTTCTGAAGCAGTTCTGAAAGTCCTCTTTTGTGTGTGTCTTTGGTTGTGCTCTCCTGGTTGCTTTGGTGTCTGGAATCATCTCAAAACATTTATCTTTTTGAGTCATTTGACTTTGGTGCTATAGTGAATAAGGAGGATACCCAGTGAATAAGGAGGATACCCAGTGTTTTAAGACTCATTGTTTCTATAATTTGTCCTCTCCTGCTTTGTGGCTCTTTCTTTCTTTCTTTCTTTCTTTCTTTCTTTCTTTCTTTCTTTCTTTCTTTCTTTCTTTCTTTCTTTCTTTCTTCTTTCTTTCTTCTTTCTTTCTTTCTTTCTTTCCTTTTTTTTTTTTTTAACAGGAATCAAACTCAGGACCTTATGCTTACCAGGCAGGTCCTGTGCCGCTGAGCTATATCCCTGGCCCTGTGGTTGTTTGAAACAGGAAGACAAATTTTGTTACTGAAATTTGATTGGAAATGGAATTGTTTCCTGTGAATGACTTTCTTTTGCTGGCCAGAAGCCAGATGGTACCACTCTTTGTCAGAGGCCAGAGATGAATATACTTTAAAGCCAGGAATGTCACATGATCATCAGCAATGTTTCCAAGCCCAGAGGTCTCCTAGGCTTCATAGGGAGCACCGACAAATGCTTGCTGGCTGACACTCTCCTTTCCAGTGTCAAATCTCAAATGAGACCTTTCCTACTCCACTTCCCCACACCTCCTATGTCGTTACAATTTCCTTTTGCTAATTCACAAACTGAGGTTGCTCAATTCTGAGTTGGATCTTGAGCGTAGGAGTCAGAGCCTCCACAACTGGAGACAGAAGCATCATCTTAAGTATTTGAGGTTGTATGGAGGGTTGCCAACAATTTTCCATTTCCTCTTGATACAGCCACTGTTCTAAAATGGCCAAAGTTACTGTTTATATTTAATAAATCCCTTGTTATCCTCTGTCAGCATAGATGACAGACGTTTATGGGTGTATTTTCCTTTCACTAGAATGACAGAAGTACACAAATGCAGAAACAAAACCTTACCACATTCCAAAGAAAGTTATTTTCTCTCATATTTATAATTATTCCTACTTCATTGGGTATAAACCCCTTTTCAGAAACTCAGATATGTGCAAAAAGTAAAGTTTTATCCTTTTGTATTTTGAGCTCAAATTCTGTCAGGGTAGCGGAAACTCAAATTTGGTCATTGTAGTTTTTCACTTGATTTCCCCCAAATTGCAGTCAAGTAAGGGTGCTTAGGTTTAGGGAAAATCCACACAAACTCAATGTCATGAATCGAGGCTGACAGCCCGTGAAATGTCCTTACCTCAGTTGGTCCTTTGCCATCAACTCTGGCAGATGTGTTCTCCCAGGCCCAACATTTCTGTGTATTTTATGCTCCTTGACAAAGTGCAAAACATTCTAACTGTTGGCTGTGAGGCCTTGGACTAAACAAATTCTGCCCGAGTATAAGGGATGCTGGCTTTTTTCCCTGGGTGCTTGGGGTCCACTTCTGCCCACACATGAATGTGCACACACACACCCAGGAAACAAGGTGTAACACCCTCTGCTCTTGGATACTTGGAACCTCTTTGAAGATTTTGACCAACTGTCCAGGCCTTCCAGTAAAAACACAGGCTCTACAGCACAATATCTACCCACTCTTTGTTTCCCTCCCATTGTCTTTCTCTTTTGCAAGCTCAGGTGAGATTTTTCACATGTGTATGAGTGTGTAAACGTCACACTGAATGTTTTCTCACAAATCATCTGTGTGGTGTCTCCTTTCAATTCCTTTAAAAGCCTGAGCAAATGAAAGATAAGAGCCAGAATGTCTCTCATTGATTCTCTGAAGTGATGAGCACAGATGAGCCCACCCGATTTAAGCCAAGAAATGTAAAGGGCAAAAATAAAATAAAATAAAATAAAATAAAATAAAATAAAATAAAATAAAATAAAATAAAAAATAAAATAGATGCTGAGGAACAGTTAACATTCAATGTGTATTTTGCCATCATAGCATCATGCTTTTCTGTTTTGTTTCTTCCCTTGTCTGATTTCTCTTTGGATAACTACCATTCACGAGTTAGGTGATCTTAGGAAAATGACTTAACTTCTCTGGATTTCAATCTCTATCAGAAAAACAGGGCCAAACCCGTCACAGTGGCACACACCTGTAATTTTGGCACTCTTGAAGGCTGAGATAGGAGGATCTCAAGTTTGTATCCAGCTTGGGCAATTTAGTCATTTAGCAAGACCTTGTAAAAAAAAAATTGAAAAGGTATGGGGATATAGGTCAGCATGAAGGTCCTGTGTTTAATTCTCAGTACATAAAAACAAACAAACAAACAAAAAACAGGAAAAGAAAGAAAGGAAAATGATGGGCCTAGTAGCACTGGATCGTTGTATGGATTACATGCTAAAACAACATGTAAATTGCTCAGGACACTGGCTGCCATGTAGTTCCAATTAACTGTTAATTATTAGTATAATAATGTTATTCAGGAAACAATTAAGTGGCTAAAATGGAAGAAGGAAGCTAGATATTTCTGCCCGCAATGAAACTCATAATTGAGGTCTAGCAGAGATGAGACATCTCCTGGCCCAGCCCCATTATGAGCCATGCATGAAATGAAAATCAGCCAGTGATTTACCAAAGAGAAACTCAGTGCTAAGGTAGGACTTGAACTCAGCCCTCCAGGTTCGTGCAAGAGCCAGTGCACTTCAGTACTAGTCACTGCATTTTTTTCCACACAACAAAGGACAGAATTGTGTTTTCTTTGCTCTTAGCAGTTGCCGCTTTGGCGACAGCAGAATGTCTCATTAGGGCAGTAGTGATGCGCTGTCATCTACAGTGCCAGCTTCCGAGTTGCTGCCTCTATGAGAGAAGTATGACTGAGTTACCTTGCGCACAGGACTTATCCTCTCTGGTCTTCCCCTTCTGTAAATCACAGGAGTGTCCTAGTTCTCTAGTATTCCAAAGAGTACGGACTCAGAAGCCAGGGGATGTCCGGAGTCAGCATCTCTGGGGTGGAGCTTGGGAGTCTGCATTGTCAACAAGTTCCCGGAATGACCCTTAAGCACGCGGGGCTTTGGGAGTGACTGACTGGGAGGAGTTCTAAGTGTTCTTCCCTTTCTAACATGCTCAGTTTTCAGTTAAGCTCCGCAAAATTACAACTGTACTTGCAGCTTAGTCTTGATATATTCCCT
>RJWT010038887.1:0-12780 GCA_004365215.1 Cuniculus paca | reverse complement strand
GAACTTATTAGAGTGGGTACCAAGGAAAGAATTTTGCATTCTATATAAATTTACATCATAAGCTGCCTACCATGGAAGAGGTAACGAACAACAAAGTAGACAATGGTGATTCAACCACTTTTTCAGTTTCTGTGATCTAATATTCATTAATTCTGATAAATAAAGTAGCTATGGTGACAGAGTCAAGATTGTGAATAAACTGTGATCAAAAACAGGATGAATAATTAAAATTTTAAAATCATTACAGTAAAATACACATTGCCAATAATTCACCACAAATTATTTCCCCTCATTTGAAAAATTTTTATGTCATCTTTCTTACCACCCTTTGAAGCAGACCCTGAAGTCCTCCTCTGTGGGTATCTTTATGTTATGGCTACTTTAATGCTCTTAATAGATCTAAAATGTTTACTTTACATGGTCATTTTGACTTGAGAGAAGAGCCAGTAATGGGGGCCTGGACCAGTGAATAAAGTAGATAAGGATATACTGTAATATTTTTATGTTTGTATTTTTCTGCTGAATGGGACTCAAAGATCAGCATTCACTGTAGGTCTGAAAGGACTTGCAGAACTTCTTTAGAAAGGGGCAAGAACTATGGAATAAGAGTGTTTTAAGTAAAGGCCAATGTTCTGAGGAGGATTAAGGGAAATTTTGTCTCTTAATATAATAAATTACCTTAATTTAAATTTTCAACATATATTTCAGGTATACCTTTTATAGATGCAATACTATACATTCCTTTCAATCAGATCTCTCTACAAGGGCTGTGAAAGTGTAGTCCACCAGCAATGTCAAACAATCTTGGGACATATCACATGGGTACTTGGTGGCAAGTTGATTATATCAGATCCCTTCCACCATAGAAGATACAGTGGTTTTTCTTTATTGAGTTCAGCACATATATTGCAGGACTGGGTTCACTTTCTCTGCTGAAATTTTTATCTAAAAGTTTATAGGATATTTTTAGTCTTTATAGTGTTTTATAGATGCTTGTAGTATTTATAGATGATTTACAGATCTTATAGTGATCTGTTTTGTCTTCATTTTTTCTATATTTTAAAACATACATATTTTCCAGTTTTGAATGCATCTTTTAGATTGAAGATCTGGTATGGAAAATTTTATACTTGGACTTATTCTGGTCCTACTCACTTTTATTTTTGAAATACAAAACTTCTTGTTAAAATTGTTGTTTTCTGCATTTAGAATGCATTTTTCTCCTCCTTGATGACTATTGCTGTTGGAAAACCAGCCAACAGTTTAAATTCCAACTCCAGATACACTCGTCCATCTACCTCTTTCCTTCCCTTATTTCTTTGCTTTCTTCCTTCTTCTCTGTCATATACAATTATTTCTGAACCTTTGTCTTGAAATTTTGCCACTGTTTGATAGTAGAGAAAACATTTGTGTGGAGATAGGACTTTTTGAGGAATTTTTAACAGAAAAAAATAATTGAAGTTATAAGTAGAATTCTAGAGACAAGAATCTTCCTCAGTATATTTGTTCCCTATATAAGGGTTACTGACACCCATGTGAATATTCCTGTGCTGTAAAGTAAGAAGTACTGTTCTTGTCTTTATTTGGAGAAATTTATTTACATCCAAAGAGAAGTTTCCCTGGGTTCTTTGCTTTTGTGTTCTTAAGGACGATTTGTTTTAATAGAAAATAAAAGGTTTCTTTTGATCCTCAGGAAGGGTAGGCAGAAAGCATATGTATCCTTCCCTTATAAAACAAGTAAGATTCATGTTTCATGTATTCCTTGATGATCATACACACTAACAGTCTAACAGTGCATCTGGATCTATTTGTTTCACCTACATGATGAAAACTGATTTTATAATATCAGTATAATTTTTTATATCATCTACTCTGATTCAAATGTTAAATATTTCATTCAAAAACAAATATTTGTTTTAAATTGTGGTATATGAATTTATAATCAAAGTGAGTTAGCATGATTCTGGACATGTAAGACCCAACTGATGATTATTGCAGGAATGGCATAAGAGAACAAGAGGGGAAGACTGCATACTGCTGATTTTCCAGATAAAGCTGTTTTTCGGTGCTTTTTCTTCAAAGGAACTCTGGCTGCTCTCTTCCTTCAGGAAAGCCCCATTCTCCTCTTCATCTTAGATGTTGTCTCCTGGCATCCACTGCAGCTCTCTCAGCCTTTCAGCACAGATCCTCCACCTGCCTGCAAAGGCTTTCTAGCTTCCACTGCTGGGCTTTGGGTAAACTTAATGTACAATGAAATCCATTATAGTAACATTTCAATATATGCTATAGTATAACACTCATAATCATATTAACATAATATGTAAAGTATTAGTATACAAAATATAAATATAAACATGGATACTATATGTAAAATAGATTAAATAAGCATGACACAATATCCATTATTAATAAAATAGATATTAGAGTTTATATGTATTTTAATAATAATACCTAGATACAAAGTAATATTAATATAAAACATAATCTTAATTTCACCTTAATGAAAGCAGGTATCAAAAAATTGTTGATTTATTTTAATCTCAACTTTGTTGAGTTACCTTTGACTAATATCTGTCATCATTTCTGGAAGTGCTATATTTTTAAATTAAGTTATGGGTATATTTTAGATAGATATAGTGATCACATTCCTCATAGGGAACTTGTAACTGTATATGATATATCATGATTCTTTTTTTTTCCCCATTCCTCTCTCCTCCCTTTAGGCAGAGGGAACAAGTGTATCTGGAGTCACAATTTAAACTGTTGGTTGATTTTCCAACAACAGTAGTCATCAGGGAGAAGAAAAACACATTCAAAATGCAGAAAAAGACAATTTTAACAAGAAAGTTTGTATTTCAAAAATAAAAGTGAGTTGCACCAGAACAAACCAAAGTATAAAGTTTTCCACTACTGGATCATTGATCTGAACAATGCATCTAAAAGATGCATTTATGGTTTTTCTAAAGTGCTTTTTGCAGGCCTCCTTATTTAAAAAGTTTTTTTCCCCATTTTTCTTCTTTTCTTATCTTTTTCCCTTTCTTTCCTTCTTCTCTCTATTCCTAGTTCCTTTTGCTATTTAAATATTTTCTATTTCACAAAATCTATTACACATTTTGGTCCTTATTTACATTTTTAGTTTCTCACACCAGAGAAATAATGTGAAATTAACACTTATGTATCCAATTTATTTCACTTGTCTCAAAGTGCATCTGTTTACCTAGAAATGTCTCAAGTTTATCTTCAATGGCTGATTAGTAATCCATCATATGAAAAAAAAAACACGTCTTTTTTGTTCGTTCATCAGTTAGTGAGCATTTTTGCTTTTCCAAGATTTATCTATTATAAATTCTGCTGCTGTAAACATGTGTGTGCATATATCTCTGTGGTATGATGCTTTTCTTTCGGGAAGATACACAGTAGGGTAATAGCCAGGTCAAATGAAACCTCTAGTTATTGTGGAATTTCCATACTGACTTCCACAGTGATTGCACTAGTCTGCACTCCCACGAACAGCGGAGCAGGGTTCCTTTTTCCTCAAAGCCCCATCAGCAATTGTTATTGGTTGATTTCTTCATAGCAGTCATTCTTGCTAGAGTGTGATGAAGTCTCAGCATTGTTTTAATTTGTATTTCTAGAATGATCAGTGCTGTTGAACATTTTTTCATATATTTATTTTCCATTTCTACTTCTTCATCTGAGAAGTGTCTATTCGTTTCAGATGTTCATTTCTGAATTGAGTCTTTAAATTTTGGGCATATAATTTTTTTTTATTCTTTGTTAGTTCTTTGCCTAAGGAACAGCTGGTCAAAATCTTTTTCTCACTAGATGTGTTATCTCTTCATTCTATTAGTGGTTTCTTTTGCTGTGAAAAATCTTTTTAACAAGATGAGATCTTAAATTGTTGATTCTTTGTAATATTTCCCAAGAAATTGGGAGTTGGTTTATAAAGTCTTTCTCTGCACCAATGTCTCGTAGAGTTCTACCTCTTCTCTCTTCTAGCAGATTTAGCGTTTCTGTTTTAATGTTTAGATTGTTGATCCATTTTGATTTTAGTTTAGTGCATAGTGAGAAACATGGGTCTAATTTTAGTCTTCAGCATGTGGAAAGCCAGTTTTTCTAGCACCATTTATTAAAGAGGCTATCTTCCCTCTAATGAAGGCATTTGGCTCCTTTGTTAAACATAAACATAAAGATAAGGTGACTCAGTGTGTTTGGAGTAGTTTCTGTATCTTCTAATCTGTTCCATTGATACTTAGGTCTACTTTTTGCCAGAACCATGCTGATTTTATCACCAGTAGTACTGTTTCAGGTCAGGGATTGTAATGCCTCCTGCCTTGACTTTGTTGTTTAGAATTGTTGTTGCTGTTCTAGGGGTCTACTGGTTCCAAATTAATTTTAGGAATATTTTCTATAATTCCGTGAGTGATGCTATTGGTATTTTAAATGGAATTGCATTAAATCTATATAAAAATTTGGTATTATGGTAATTTTTGCTGTTTTTTCTTCTTGCTACCCAAGAGCAAGGGATATTTTTCCATTTTCTGATATGCTCTTTAAATTTCTTTTTCAGAGTACTGCTGTTTTCAATGTAAAGTTCTTTAGCTTCTTTCATTAGATAGATTTCTACATATTTCTTCTTTTTGGAGGCGGGGATACTATTGTGAAAGACATTGTTTCCCTAATTTCTCTTTCAGTGAATTTGTTATTTGTTTACTGGAATGTTGTTGAATTTTGAGTGTTGACTTTGTATCCAGGTACACATCTGAATTTCTCCATTAAATGTAGACATCTTTTGGTGGAATTTTTGGGGTCTTGTATGTGGAGTAACATGTCATCTGCAAATAATAATCTAAATTCTTCCTTTCCTATATTTAATTCTTTAGTTTAAGTTTTTTTTTTTCTCTCTTGTCTAATTGCTCTTGCTAATGTTTCCAGAATGATGTTGAATAGGATTGGACCTCCTTGTCTTGTTCCTGATTTTGGAAAGAAAGCTTTCAGTTTTTGACTATTAAGTGTGATGTTGGCTGTTGGTTTATTATGGATGGCTTGTGTCAGATTAAGCTAAAGACCATCTATTCTATTTTTCTCTAGAGTTTTTTTATTTAATCATGAATGAGCTTGGATTTTTGTCTAATGCATTTTCTGCATCTACTGAGATGGCCATATGATTTTCATCCTTGGCTTTGTCGATATGGTGTATAACATTTATTGATTTGTGTATTTTGAACTATCCTAGGATGAATCCTAGCTGTTAGGGTATATATTTTGGTGATTTGCTGCAGTCTGTTTGCCATTATCTTATTGAGGATTTTTGCCTCTATGTTTTTGCCTCTAGAGAGATTGGGCTGTGGTTGTCTTTTTTAACTGGAACCTTCTCTGGTTTTTGTAGTAGAGTAACATTTACTTCCCCAATTGATTTTGGGAGTATTGCTTCCCTTTCAGTTTCATTAGACAGTTTGACAAGTAATGGCATTAGATCATCTCTAAATGTCTTGTAGAATTCAGCAGTGAATCCATGAGAACCTGGGGTTTTCTTTGTTGGTAGTTTTTTAATTGCATCTTCAATTTTATTGACTGATACTGGTTTACTTAGGAATTTTATATCTTGGTTCAGTTTTGGTATTTCATATGTAACTAGGAATCTGTCCATTTCTTCTGTGTTTTCCGTCTTGAGTACAGGTTCTTGAAGTAGGTATTTATGATGTTCTAGATTTCTGCAGGATCCATTGTGATTTCACATGTTCATTCATAAATTCATGGATTTGAGTCTTCTCTTTTCTTGTTTTGATAAGGTTGGCTAGGAGTTTGTTGATTTTATTTAATCTTTCAAAGAATAAACTCTTCAATTCATTGATGCTTTGTATTGTTTTCTTAGTCTCCATTGTGTTAATTTCTGTTCTGATCTTTGTAATTTACTCCCTCATGAGCTTTGCACTTGATTTGTTAGTCTTTTAGAAGTTTGAGGTTCAACAGTAGGTTGTTTATTTGAGTTCACTCTTTTTTACTTCTGTGAAATGTTTTTTTTAGTTCATATGTATTTTCTCCCACTCTTTCCTTGGCTGTTACCAATCTTCTGTTGTTCTTTGTATTATCTTTCTGCTGGTGGGCTGATTTTTCATGGATCTTTACTGTTTTTAAGAAATCTTTCTTTTCTTGAGTAGTAATCACGATCACATCTTCTAGATCAAATATTCCATCCTCAACTTACTTCATTCAGATGCTTATGCTCTCAGTGGAATTTTTAAACTCCTGGATATCTGTTTGAATCTGTTTCATTAATTCCATTTCTTCATGTGTTGGGCATTCATGATTGCTATCATTTTCCTAAATCTTCTATTTGCTTTTTTCTTTCTACTCTAGATTCACTTAGTAAGTCTCTGTAGTCTCAATAATCTGTTTTTTTAGTTCTGCTTTTTTACTATTTTTTTATTTCAGAAAATTCAGGTAAGTAGCTTCTGATTTTCTTAATCTAGTTGTTTCCTGGACTTGTCTTATGTGACTGGAGGTCAGAGGTTGCATTTTACTTCTGCATCTGGTTATTTTCTGTTTTATTATTTTAATTTTTTCATGTTAATGCTGGAAAACTGCCTGTGTTAGGTAGCTTTATCACTAGTATTAAGGTTTTCCTTGAAAATGTCTATTCCTCAGAAAAATCTTCTACGCACAGCTGCCTCTAGGTCTTTGTGCATGTCCAGAGAGCTTACATTCCCATTTTTTTTTTTTTTTTGCGGCACTGGGGATTGAACTCATGACCTCGCGTTTGCCAGGCAGGTGCTTAGGCCACTGAGCTAGATCCCCAGCCCTTACATTCCCAATTTTTTAAAGATGACAAGTTGCTATTTTATTCAACACCCAGTCATTTGGTCCTGGACTATAGTGATATTATGACCTCAGACAAAGACAGTGTTGTCATATAAGGTAGAACAACCAGTTACAACAGGTAAAACACCCTGGCTAAAGCAGTACAATTAGCAGTAACAGTAACATCAAGGATAGCCAAGAAACTGAGAAATTGTGAAAATTATTAATAAATAATTATAAAATTATTTATTATTAGTCCATTTAACCATAGGGGCTGGGGTCAGAATTTTTAGCCAGCAACTTACTGGATGTCTCTTGGTAGGCTGCCCAAGCCTTTTACCCTGTTTTGTCTCTGCTTGGTCTCCTAGTTCTGTGGCACCCTCAGGCAGAGACAGGCCAAGGGTGTTCCCAGTCCCATGTACAGATGTCCCCTCCTTGCCCTTGCACAGCCTCCTCTGTTCCACTCCACTGGCATGTCTCTCTCCTTTTTCATTCAGCTGGGAGCGTGGCAAGGAGAGTGCTGTCACCCTAGTCACTGCCTGTGCTACCACTGTGAGATAGTCAAAGGCTGCCTGGGTTCCACTTCTCTCTTCTCTTTCATGGTTGGGAGCAGCGTGGGGTGGGAGGAATGCTGACCACCACCCGTTGCCTGGACTCGGCCCATAGCTGCTTAACTCTCTTCTGTCTCTCACAACACTGGGAGCAGCCAGGAGGAGTGGTGCTATTCCACTCACTGCCATCACCTCTGCCACTGTGGTCCTTAATTTTGTTGTGGCTAGCAGTTCCAATTAGCTGCTATGGCTCAAAACAAACCAACAGATAAACAAAATATAACCTGGCAACCCATCAGGAAGGGAGCAGTTTCCTGGTTACTTGCTCCAGTGTGGGCTGGTGAAATTCGCTGCCAGGCTTCAACATTGTGTATTTAGAGGAAGGCAAAAGAGGCCGGGGGCTTTGTGCCCCAGATCTATCCTGTGTGGCCTGAATTTGCCTCACTATTGCATTCTATCAATTTTTTCCCAGAATGGCAGTTCCCGATTTACACTCAGACAGAAGTCCTGCAGGCAGCCCTGTGGACTTTTTGCCATTTTATAAAGTCCTATGTCTATGTTTTGCTTAATCCACAAGTGTCTTATTTCAAATCGATTTTGTAATCAGGATGTATGCCCCTCCCTTTCTTCCAATTCCTGTGTTTCTCACTGATTTTCTATGGGTAATCCAAGGTGCCTCCTCTTCCAGTCAGCTGTGGCGAATCCCCTCTTGGAAGTGTTTCTAATGCTAATTTTATAGTACTGATTCTTTATCTATAAACTTCTTTTCAAAAAGTTCAACTAAACTTCAAATATGTAATTGTAAATTGTCCTTCAACCTCTTTATCTTTGGTTTTATATTTCTCATCTCTTGAATATCCGTGTAAACATTTCTTTGCGTATTTCCATGATATCCCTTCAGATATAAACTCTCGTGAAGCTTGTGTATTGCTTGCTAACATTGGCTGTTCAATATTTTATGGCTAAAAGTTCTAATACTTTATTTTTTCAAGTCTAGTAGTCTTTCAGTATAGTTTTCATTTTTCCATATTAAAATATTTTAAACGATAGTTACAGTTATTTTTTAAATTTGAAATCTTAAAATTCCACAGTTCAAGCTTTGAAGATTTCATTCATGGCAGCGTATTCCTTGTGTGCCTAATAACATTTTACTGTGAGTTGTTAAATTTAACTGAAAATTTATTTGTGATGTTAATTAGAGTCTGGCACAATGTAAGGGCCTCCATAAAGAACTCATCATTATATATGGTGATTAACCTAATGCCTCTCTCAAGAATCAATTTTACCTCATTTTTATTTGATAATTTTGAACTACTGCAAATTATGCAAAGACCACTTTTCCTTATAGTTTTTCAGGGATATAATTTTCTTACATACTTTCAAATCAAGCCTATAGCAATTTCTCTTTAACTTCCCAACGTGTTGGTAGATACTTCATACTGTTTTACATTTCCATTTGATCTCTAAATAGATTTACAGTGGTACATTCCCTTATAAAACACGTACACAGTTAGATCTGGATTTTCTTTTATCAATCTTAAATTCTATGAACTAACTAAAATGGATATTTCTGTTTATCAGACCTAAACTCTACTAACTGGATAAAATGGAAATGTTCTGTTTACTTCTCTCAGTTCCCAATTTCTTTTAGATGTGGTCTGACATTTCCTTAAATTTTACTGTGCTCGTCAATACCATATTTAAGTAATTTTCTTAGCATATTGAGTTGTTCTCAAAGAGTTTATCCACTCTGTTCAACTTTCCTTTAATGAATTAATTCCTTAATTATTTTACAGTTTCTATATTCTTAAAAGTAAATGGATTAAAGACAATTATTTAGGTCCACTGTTCCTTCAGCTTATGAACTTTTAATTTTAAAACTGTGAGTTTAAAACTACTGTTTCACCATTGATTTTAAAATCAACAGTTGATCTATTTAATACTTGTTTTAAAAACCTGGAAACTTTACACACATTAGCTTTCCTTGCATCTTTCAATTTGTTTTTACCATATATGTAAGCTACTATTGTCAAAGTTTGTAGTTTTATGTTCCTTAGTCACACTTTTCCTCAGTATTCTCTAAAGTTTGACCAAGTAAGTTAAATTTTCCTAGTAACACTCATGTTATCCATTTTATATCACTTTTATCTTCAGTACTTTGTAATTGAAGTAGTCATAAATTACAGGTCTGCAAATTGAGACTTAGATTTTTTTTTTAGGCAGGGCCTCACCTTGTAGTTCAGACTAGCCATGAATTCACCCAGACTAACCTCAGTTGAACTCACAGAGATTTTCCTAGCTTAGCTTATCAAGTGCTGGAATTATAGGCATGAGCCACCACACCTGGCAAGGTTAACTTCTAAAGTAAATTTAAATTTTAAGACCTTCAGGCCTACAAACAAAATGGACAACCTTTTATCATATGAATTAATTTACTCATAGTGTGCGTTTCATTTTCTGACTCATTGAAACTCATTAAATAACTTTACATTTATCACTTTCCTCATAGACCAGTGTATTTCAGTCATATGTCAAATTAGATCTATGTTCTGAGAAGGAAAATTGTTCTGGAGAAGCATATAAAATACATTTTCATAAATCAAAATGGTAGATGTTTTGTTTCAATTTACTTTTGTATTTGAAATGAAATTTCAAAGGACAAAGTTTGTTTGAAGTATTTGTATTGGTAAGTTACACATTTCTGGCTTTCTCCTAAATAGAAAATGCATGCCTACTTTCAGTAAAAAATAAAATTTTTGCCTTCTTAATTATAATAATATTTTCAAAAATGATAATATTTTCAAAAATGAATTGAATTCCTCTGAGAAAACATTTTAAAATGTGAATTCTTATTGTAGTATAGATCAGTTGCTACTAAAATAGCAGTCTTATAAATCTTTTTTCTTTCTTTTTCCTTTCTTTCCTTTCTTTTTTCTTCTTTCTTTCTTTTCTATTTCTTTCTTTGTCATTCTAATTTATTTTTTATACTTACAGTTTAATCCAGAGCCTCATGTCTTCTCGTATGCTAAGCATATTTTACTTCTGAGGTTCACATCCAGCCATATTCCTGTTGCTGATTTCCACCAGAGGAACAAAAAGTTTTTATTTCTTTTTCCATTTTAAGAATATCTATGAAGGTGTTCATTCCTTCTTTACACAATTATGTAGGACTTGGAAACTTTCTGAGTTTCTAATTACCTCAATAATCTTTGTTTATCATTAGCTAATTTAAAAACATATGGTATTTGTTGAATAAATCTAAACACAAATTACTTGACCTCAGATCATTAAGGATTTTACCACATTTTATTTTAGTCTTAAGTATCACTGATAACCCTGATATTAATTGTTACTGCAGGTAACATTTGCGAAGTTAGTGTATATTCCATATCATAGAAAGCTTTATGATAGTTTCTTTACTAGTAGAGTTATGAAACTCACTTTGGTTATATTTTCTTGTGTATTTTCATTTTGCATCAACACTGTTCAAAACTAAATGGGCTATTTTAGCAATATAGTTATATATATATATATATAGCTATATATTTATATTTACTATATATACAATATATACTATATATTTATATTTATTATATACTATATGGTATACTTAATTATATATTGTATAAGATAATATATAATATAATATAACTATATATTATAATATATAGTTTAGATTAGCATGTCCCATCCAAAGTTCAGAAGTTTGGAAGGGAGGCTTTTACAAGGTATTGAATAGTGGGGGTTTTATACCCATCAGAGGATTATTCTGCTAAGCACATCATACCTGAATGTGCTGTTTAGAGGGAGGTCATGTCAGAAAAGGTGAATTACTGGAGGTGTCACCTGGAAGGATCTTTTCTTTTCTTAGTTCCTCCTTTTGCTCTCTGCTCCCTGACTGCAATAAAATGAACAGCTCTCTCTCACCAAGGCCCTATGGCCATGCCATTTCTGCCTAAAGTCAGCTGGGCATGGACTGAAAACGTCAGCCAAAACACATTTCTCTTCCTTTAAATTGTAGGTGTTGGATATTGTGTCCAGCCCTGAGAAACTGATAAAGATAATATTTTTATAGATTTACAGATACAGTTGCCAATTGTAAGATGTTTCTCATATTTTAAAATTCCCTCCTGTGACAATTTTTCTTTCATAAATTCACTGAAATACCTAAATCTTTATACCTTTCCTGATATTAATCTCACGGCCCACATAAAATGAATCTCTGTACCATTTTAGAGTTTTCATAGAGTTACTTTTTGCTCTTATTTAGGAAAGATGACCACATACTGATGGCAAATTATTGAAACAATGACTAATATTCATTGCTTAAAATATGTGTATTAATTGTCAATATTGAACATACCCTAAACATTTCATGAGCAATTTTCTCTTGTCCTCATTTATTTCTTGTTATGACATACTGGATGGAAAGTGCCAAAGAGAGTAAATACCTCATTAGAGCTTTATCCACACACCAACTTGAGAAAACTATTTGAGTAGATGTATTCTGTTTATGGATTGAGCCCAGGAAATTTCATTATGGGTGTTGATGCATAGGAATGAGAAAGATAGTTTGGAGAGACAAGATGCAATATTAAGCATCTTACCTTTGTGGATAACTAAGCTAAGAAGTAAGGAAAGGTTCTGGGAGCAAATGAGCAAAATAAGATATAGAATTATTTCATGCAAATTGTGCGTGGATATGGACAGATTAACTCTCATCAGTTATTGCTGTAGGGGTTTTGCCAGAGAAGACAATCATTTGACTGAAAAGCTACAGAGATAAGCAAAGAAGAGCCTGGTAGTCAAGAAAGTCTTGTGGAAGAAGATTCACTTTTGGGGGAGTTTAATCACTTTTTTGTGTGTTAAATGAAAGGGTTTAAATACCCTTTTTTAAAAAAAATACACTCTGATCACTAGATTAATTTATACCTGATGCATGAATGCAATTATAAAACTATAACCTGCAATATTTCTGGAATGAATTACTCATGTATAGGCTTCAAATTCTGCACCATTTGAGATCTAGTATAGTAACACATGTCTATTAAGCAAAGTTGACTTCAGTTTCTACTATGTGCCTGACATTATATGCATTTCTGGGTATTTAGCAATAATAGGTACATATAAAAGCATAAAACTCAGATCTTTGGTATACTTAAGCTGATATGGTATAAAAAGTTGTCTAGAAACTTAGTTTTGTGTCGAATGAAATGAATGTTGATAGAAATATGCTATATCTTTATTTTTTTTTTTTGGTACTGGGGATCAAACTCATGACCTCACACTTGCCAGGCAGGCGCTTAAACTGCTGAGCAAAGTCCCCAGCCTCAAATGAAATGAATGTTAAGTAATACTCTATATTAGTTTTTATCATCCTTATTTGATAAGACAAAATTTCAACTAGTAATATAACCTTTTACATCAT
>RJWT010038886.1:0-12775 GCA_004365215.1 Cuniculus paca | reverse complement strand
CAGAAAGAACTGGCTGCCCAATCTCTGACCTCGCCAAGTCCTGCCCCAGGGCCCTGTGGTGAACTCAGGATACTGGCCCACTGAACATGCTGTCCATGCGCTATGGACAAGTGGACAACCCAAGGGCACACTTAATGGCCAGACACCTTCAAAAGTACCTGGACTTTGAAGGCCAAAAGATGGAGGTTGAATCCTTGCTTTTTTTGTTGTTTTTTGTTTTTTTCTTCAATCTGATGATTTTGGGCCAATAGTATTTTGCTTCTGTGAGCCTTAGTTTCCTCATCAAAATGGAGCTAGTCACACCCACCTGGAGGGTCGTAATGAGGAGCAGGTCATTGCTGCAGGGGTGTCTGGCTTGCGTGAGACCACTGATGCTTAGCAGAGGCATTAAGAGCAGGGAAGGTGCGGGCTGTGATCTGGGTTATGGATGCCCTCCCTGCCTTGCTCGTTCCTTCATCCTTATACGCCATCCTCTACTTTCCACCTGCAGCTGCAGCTTTGCACAAAGTGGAGACTGGGGACGGGAACCACACAGGGGACTAGGCCTGGGCCCCGGACACTTCCCCAAGGCCTGTCCAGAGCCCAGCACCACCCATGATAGTGGCCAGCTTGCCCCCCATGCTGCACAGACAGATGGGACTGAAAGGACTGTCGCTTGTGGAGGCCTCGCTGTGCTCAGGGAGGCTGGTTATGCTGGCCAGCACTGGCAAGAAGGCTGCATGTGGCGGAAATGGATGCTGCACAGGGAGCAAGAGAAGATGGTGCGCAGGGGCCCAGAGCAGGAGGACAGCCTCTTGGGAGAAGACGGCGGGGGATGAGGGGATGGGAGGAACACACAGCTGCCGGCACCAGCAACATAGGAGTGCTGCAGGGTGTTCAAAAAGGAAAGCAGGACTTTACAATTCTGCAAATCTCAAACTGCTCTGAACAAAGTTTATTTTTTAAAATAGTAAATGGCAGTACAAACAACCCAAGAGGAAAGGAAAGGAGAAGAGGGAAGGGGAGGGGAGGGGAGAGGGGGAGAGGCAAAGGGAGAGGAAGAGAGAGGGAAGGAAGACAGAGTATGGCTTCAGACACTGACCTTGATCCAACTGTAGTGACATCCAAGGTCAAAAGGCACTTCATTCCAGCCAGGTGCTCGCACTGACCCTGAATAACGCTTCCAGACGTCTAAGGCCGTGTCTGAGCGCTGCTGTGAGCAGGAAATGCCACGCTGTCAGCCACAGTCGGCAAGATTGCCATGCCTTTGGACCTGCTGACCTGGTCTCGCAGGCCTACCTTCACAGAATCCACCTCCCAATCCCACTCCACCTGCATAGACTTGGTCGGTCCTGGGGCAAATCTTCATTCTTGGTCTTCTTCCATCCTCCACTGTCTGCTCTCTGTTTCCAAAAGGCAAGACCCACCATTCCATCCCTGCATCCTCTCTCAGCACTTAGCTTGGTGCCTGGCACAAAGTAGTGAGTGCTTAAGAAATATTCACTCAATTAATTAATGAAGACAGTTAAGAGGGAATGAAGCCATGTTTGTCTCACTGATTTTCCAGCTGATATCCCTGAGCCCAGCCAAGTGCTGCAGCCTCCTGGGGCCCCTGCTTCCTACTCAGCCTCCCAGGAGCTCCAGCCCCCACGCCAGAGGTCAGTATCTTCCTCCAGGGCCAGCCATGAGCTCCCCAGCAGCCTGTGGCAGCTTTAGCCTCCACCTCCTGCCATGTGGCTCAGGCTTGTGGAGAGATCCTCTGCAGGGACATGATGCACTCTTGGGCCCCTCTGTTGGAGAAAGGGATGGGAGGGGAAGGAGGAGGAATCATAGCTGGTGGGAGCACCTGCCTACCCTCCCCATGCCAGGATCAGGAGGAGCGACTCATGAAGGTCCTGCTCAGAAGGACCATGAATTCTGATCCCTGACCGCATTCCAGATGCCCAAGAGGTCACTGCAATGAGAAAGCAAGAGAACAGGATTTGGCCAAAGAAGGCTTGGCTCTGCTCTGCCCCTGTGTGGCCTTATCCCAATTATCCAGGCCTCAGCTCAGCCTTGAGACTTGGGGCTCCTGCCTTCCAGAACACAGCATCTACACCAATAGTTTTGGTCATGCTGTCCAAGATGACAGGACAGGTCTGAGCTTGTCCCCTGACTCAGTTTATTCACTGAGTGGGCTTGAATGAGTTGCAGAAGCTCACTGTGCCTCAGTTTCCTTATCTGTAAAGTAGAGATAATTCTTACAAAATCTCTATGAAGAATAAATAAAATAATATGTATAAAGTACTTAGTCCAGTGTCTGGCATACAAATGTTCACTAAATGTGTGCTTTATTATTATTACTGTTGCTATTATGACTTCTACTACCACCATTATTATCACTGCTGCAACATGCCAGGCACCGAGATACTCAGAAGCCTCAGAGGCCAGAGAGGCCAAAATGAGGCTAAACTAAAAGCAGCAACAGCCAAAGAAGCTAAAGAAGCAAGAACTCAGCCCTCAGAAGAGGGGCTGCAGGGGAAAAAGAGAGAACATTAAGTCCCTCAGGGCTCAGTGGCTAGGAGAGAGAAACTGGAGCTAAGACTCAGAACGCCCTGGCCTTTCTTGGCCCTGGGAGCCTCAGGCAGGGACAGGTGGCTGCCTAGCCCTGACTCCATGTGACCTACGTTTAGGGAGGTTTTCTGGAGCACCAGGGGGCAATGGGGTCTGGGGTCCTGGCCGTCCCTCTGCTCCAACTGGAAGAATGTTAGTCTTCAGAGATAGGCCAACTGGTGGTCAGCCTGAGAGTTCTCACCCTCCCCATCACATCTGATCAACACTCACGAGGACTGAGGTCCTGTGTGTACCCAGAGGCTCAGGGCATTGCTTGGGCACCCAACTGTCCCAGTGGCCCTTGTCTGACCCTCCTATTGAGACTACTGCTCCCTCTACTGCTTGCGGGGGACAGATCATGGCCCTGCAGAAAGGCCAGGGTCCTAGAATGCTGAAGGACCTAGGAACATTTCCTCTGGCCTCTTCACGTCCCAGAGGAAGCACATGAGGCCACAGAGGGAGACTCTTGCCTGTGATCACACAGTGGGACTCAACCCCAGGTCTTCTGACTTCCACCCCAGCAGGCAGAGTCGCCGACTGGCTGAGTACGGAAGAAAAAGAACTGCCTTTGACTTTCAAGTTAGGTTCTAGCACTTATGACCTGAGATAAATCTCTCTTTGTCTCTCTGAGCCTCCGTTTCCACATCTGTAAAACAGGATAACAATAACGCCTCCTCTATAAGAGTGCTTTGCAACAACAGAATGTAAAATTGCTTTGTAAGTGATAAAACCCTGCACAAATGAAATACAAGGAAATTATTGTTCTAGATTTAGAATGGAGAGTACAGTAATATTAATGACTCAAAAATCTGCACGGGTTGAATGCTTGAAGGATGTTGAAAGGCACTGATTTGTTTCGATGGATGCATTCAGAGGGAGTGACTTTTAAGATGGACTTTGATGGAGGAGTAGACAGGAACTTTTGATCCAATGTCCCATTTGTTAGGTAAGAAAATTGAATGTCAGAGGCACTGTTGCAGGTTCAGCAAACTAAGGCCCATGGGCTAAATCTGGCCCACTATCTGTTTTTGTCAATAGTTTTATTGGAACACATCCATTCCCATTCATTTATATGTCTGGGACTACTTCAGTCTCAGGAGACTGTCATAGGACCCGGGAATACTAGAACATTTACTATCTGGCCCTTTATTTTAAAGTTTGGCAGGTGTGGTGATGCATGCCTATTATCCTGGCCCTCAGGAGGCTGAGGCAGAAGGAAGGCTTCGAGTTCTGGGCCAGCCTAGGCTGCATTGTGAGTTCAAGGACAGTCTGTACTACAGAGGGAAGCCCAGTTTCAGGCAACCAAAAAAAGCTATTTAAAAAACAAGTAAACAAAACATTTGCAGCTGGGGATGTAGTAAAACAGTTTGCTGAGCCCTGTCCTGCAGCAAGGCAACGGCCACGCTAGGGTGGCACCAGGCCACTCACCTTCTAGCTGGGTGCTGTGTGACACCTGTGCACCACCCCCCATTGCTGACCACAGGGTAAGTTTCAGGTGCCAAGTTCCAAGCCCATACCTGGGCTGACCACCTTAGCCTCCAAGACCCAACGGGCTCCCAGTTGGAAGCAGGCAGGGAGCCCAGCATGGAGATGCCTCTGCTTCTCCTCCACAGGCAAACTGGGAAGAGCCCAGGAGAGTAAGTGTGTATGACTTGGGCCACCAGATGCCCAAGTCAGATGCAGCCTTCAAAGAAGTGGTCAGGAAGGACTGGCACTGCCAGCCATCAGCAGAAAGGGCCAAATCCACTTTAAATGGAGCTATAGAATTCTTTGTTTATGCCAGGTTCTCCTTGGCAGATTCATTTAATTAAAGCCCCTCCACATCCAATCTTTTGGAAATTCTGAGCTCTCACAGATCTCCTGTCCAGGGAGCAATAAGGAGACAGACAGGACATAGGCCGAGGTCACGGCACCTGGTATCGTGGACAAACCCCACAGGTGCCAGGTCGGTGCCCTTTCCAGGACTCCCAGGGTTGCTGCTCTGTGGTGTGGCACCGCCAACACTGGCCTCACACTCCATCCACCACCCCTGACTCCAGCCTGTTCAAGCCTAGGGCTCATCTTGGATGCCCACCCCTAACTCATTCATTCACTCCAGCCCTGTGCCAAGCTTCCTTCTAGCTACAGCGGACATGGTCATGCACAAAAAAGACTACACCCCTGCCCTTTCGGAGCTCACAGTTCCAACCAAAAATGCAAGGGCATCCCACACACTGTGTATCCACTCGGCCTCCCTCTCCTCCCTTCCTCTCCCCTCTCCTTTCTCACTTTGCTCCCCCTTTCCTCACTGCTCCCCTTTTCTCGCCTCTGAACTCTTGAATTCTCTGCTTCTCGCTAGCTCAGGCATGAGTTGGTGACTACTGAACCATGTTAACAGATCCTTCCGCCCCAATCCCCTCTGCCACCCCCAGCCCCAGCCCAGGGTTACCCCTCCCCTTCTCAGGTGCCCCACTGCCTTCCAGTTAGGAATTCTATTCCTGAGCCCATCCTCCGGAAGCTCCTCAGAAGCCCACCCTTGCCCACCTCCACAACCCTCACTTTTCAACTGAACTTTCTGTCCCAAAAACTCCAGGAAAACTTTGTTGTTTGTTGTTGTGAGGTTCACTGTATTCATCATGTTCCACTTATAAAAGTAATAGATTTTTTGCAGAATGTAAAAAGTGTATAAAAAGAAAATTAAAACCAATCACAAGCCCATAGTTCAGAGAAAAACTGTGCACTTTTTAATGTGTTTCCTCCCAGCTTCTTTTTCTGTGGGTGCCCGTGCACGTGTGTACACTGTTTATATCTATATGTTTGAGTGTGGGGTCTCGCCATGACATGGAAGCTTTCTGTGTAATTAAAAGCCTCCTCAGGAATTGCACTTTAACGGCTGCACAATATTTTGCCCCATAAATATACCTTAATATGTTTAATCAAACCCTATTGGTGAACATTTGGACTGTTTACAATTTTTCACAATGAAAATGCTGCTATAAACATCCTTGTTCATAAATCTTTGCTCCAATCTCTGGTTATTTTCCTAGCAGAGATTCCTAAAAGTGGCACCGCAGGGTCCCAAACCAATGCATTTCTAAGTTTCTTGCCGTGGATCATGAAGCTGCCTTTGAGAGAGCTCGAAGGCCCGCACCTACCCTCACTTGTGAGCGTGCCATGGGCTGTGTTTTCTCAGCCCCTAACACAACAGGTACCCTTGTCAGAACCCTGCATCCTCGGAGCTCAGAACAAATGCCAGCTCCTCCACAAAGCCCTCCCCGGCACCCCAGCCAAAGTTCACCTCCAGCCCTCCTTCCTCCCCTGTCCCAAATCCCTCCCCAAACACTGACCACCTTTGCCACACATTTCAGTAATGCATGTGGCAACGAAATCTGCTTTGGATGGGACCCTGAAGTTTTCAGCACGCTTCCACTGAAAGAGTTTATCTGATTTACTCCCAGATGAAAACTGTTTTGAAGTCATGACGTTGGTTGATCATCTGTCTACTTACCCTGGCCACATCACCAAACCGAGTCTAGTCACACCTGCAGCTGGCCTTGCTCTAATGGCTTTTACTATTCTTTGGCCTTGCAGACCAGACTGCAGGCTGTTCCGCTGCTTGGAACTGAGGCCTGAGCTAAGACAGTCCTCACTTAGTCACTTGCTTGTGACCCGGGGATGGCCCTGCTTCTTTCTGGGCCTTAGTTTATCCATCAGTAAAACAGACAAGTTGAACTACACAAGTGTGCCGTTCTCCAGCCCCAATTACTCCTGAGGCCACTGCCCCAGGCACCCAAAGCTGCCCCAGGGTGTCTGTGAGGGTCCCTGCTCCAAGCTGGCTGCTGGGACGGCCAAAGGGAGCTGGCCCAGGAGGCAGGGCTGGCTCCAAGCCAGGCTGTGTCTGCAAACACTGACCTTGGCTGCCGTTGGGATTTTCCATGACACCAGCGCCCTCCCTCCCTCTCAGCTCCCCCATTTCACGTGGGCCTGGGGAGGATGGAGTGGGGGATGGGCACCTTCCTACACCAAAGCCCCTCCACCAGTAGCAGGGACACCTGTCAGTGGAAGATCGCTAAGAAGAGAGGAGAGAGGAGAGATGTGAGGTGGAAGGAGGGGGCAGGAGAGACCTGTGGGTTCAGGGTGGGGGAAGGAGCTGAGAGAGGAGGTCCTGGGAAGATGGGAAGAGAGGCCTTGGGAAGGGGCAGGACCGAGTGAGGCACTGGGTGCTGTGATTTGGAGCTGTCCTTCCTGGGAGCTGCAGCCCAGAGGGCGGAAGGCAACAAACTCCAGACCCAGTTCTGCAGGCTGGTCCTCAACCCCACCCCAGCCTCTAAGAGGTCCTGATGGTTTCCCAGGCCTAATTCTGGGCTTGGCCAGGCTAGGGGCAAGGGGATTCTTTCTGGGGCCTTCAAGCCGACCTCATTTTGAAGGGGCCAGGGGACTCAGGGGGGCAGAAAAGTCCAAGAGTCAGCAAAGGCCTCATGCTTTCCCAGACAGATGACTGAGGGGATGTTTCTCCCACAGCCTCCGGAACCTTGGCCTTCAGGGTTGAACAGCAGTGGCTGAGTAGGGGCTCCCACCAGGCCCTGTGTGTGACACAAAGGGGACTGTTCTGTCATGCAGGGCTCCCCTGTGAACCTGAGGGCACAGAATTGGGGGCTCAAGAAGGGGGCCCTCCAGCACTGGGAGAAAGGTTCCAGAAGGTTCCTGGAAAAGGTGGCACCTGAGCAGAACTTCCAGGAAGGAAGGACAGCATCTGTGCTCCCACCCTTTCCCACCAGGCCTGTACCCCTTCCTCTGCCTGGGCACCTGCTGGCCACCCTCACTACCTCACCTCCTTTAACACACCAATTAGGCTCCCAGGAGCCCCTGTCCCTCTACTTGGCTCCACACTGCTGAATCTATTGGCCAAGGGTGACTCCCTGTCAGTGCCTCAGTCCCTGAAGAGGCAGAATCCTCAAGGCTGACCTTGGCTTGGCTCAGGCCAGACTGTCCTCTGCCACCTAGCAGTCAGCCTAGCCTTCCTCTAGGAGGCGCCCATGTCTTCACAAACAATTTCAGGCATCAACCCAGAGTTTGCAGCCCCTGCGTATCTCAGGCCACAGGTCACCTCATCCATCTTCCCTCAGGACAAACATTAGCCCAGCCAGGGCTCTATTTACATTAGATAAGTAGGTCTGCAGGGAGACAGGGTATAGTCAGGCATTGCCAAGGGGTATGCATTTCTAGTTCACCCAGTGATAAGAGAGCAGAGAATCTCAAAGTTAGAGACCTACAAAAAGGACCTGGGAGGTTCCTGATGCACCAGAAGAGCCTTTCTCTGACTGCTCTCCAAGGAACCCTTTTCGAGTAATATGCACTGTGAGAAAAATGTTCCATGATAAAATTAGTGAAAAGCAGGGCATATTCTTTGCTTGGAATGGCCTTGCACAGTGACACATGCATGGGTCTGAGAAAAATGCAGTGACAACAAATCCTGCTTAATCCAGCATTTCCTCAGTTTAACAGAGCGACTCCTTTTATTATCCAACAGTTATTAACACCCCATGGACCTGGTATTCCAGGGAATTAATGTTGGGAAAGACTGATCGTAGACTGTTGTTGTTAGAGGAGACATTAAAGACCGTATAATCTTGAGGTTCCCCAAAATATTCATAATAATAATTAGTATTTATTGATCCCAATGTCCTGAGCATTTTAAGTCTACTTCCACAACAACTCTAAGAGATGAGTACATCATTGCCCCCACTCGACAGATGAGGAAAGAGAGGCCCAGAAGACTGAGTAACTTGAGCATGGTTCAAAGCTCTTTGACTCCCAGAGTCTTTGCTTTTCTCTACTCCCCTAAACTATAGAGACCTCCTATCTATTTTTTCAGTACTTCAAACATACAATTACTTCACTCAGTCAATTATCCTATGCTAATCAGAAGTTCTGATTGGCAGATGTGTTCTTAATTAAGTTTGATGGGGAAATAAATTGCAGTCTTAACAATAATCTGCTCAGTGTCTGATCTATGTAGCATGAACATATCATACTTCATAAATTAGATCTGACAAAAGTTTTACTCTGAAACTCGGCAGGTAAACAGAGAAAATAGTACAAGGCGTCCATAGCAGTGAAAATGGGGGGGGGGGGGACCCTCCTAGCTTGCCCTGTCTGCCCAGACCACTGAGATGAGGAGAATGGAAGGCAGAAAGAGGAAGCCCAAGTCCTGGCTGGGTAAGGACAAACTCCAGCTGCTGCCCCTTGGCTCCAAGGTTTCCTCCACCCAAAGCTGTGGCAGCAGGCGAGCAGGTGAAAGAGGCCGGCTGGCGCAGGCAGCCAGGCCCAGCCAAGGCCATTGCCAAGGGCTCAGAGGGGCTCCCTGTGCTTTGACTACACGGAAACAGCCTACAGGTGGAGAAAGACCAGTAAACAGGCCAGCCAGCCCGATCCCTGCAGGCCCCTGAGTGCTCCTGCAAAACAGAGCTTCAGCTAGGGTCTGAGCTCCTCGGTGACACCAGGGTGAAAAGAAAACGACAGAGGCCAGGAGGTTCCTGTCCCTCCCCTTAGTTTCCTTCTACCCTAAGATGCTTATGAGAATAATTCATGTGTATTTCTTCACCTGTTTCCTCCGGTGACTTCTGAGCCTCCAGTCGGGTTCCAGAGCCACCTCTTAGCTAAGGTGCTGCAGAATAGGAGCTGCTGGCCCTCGTGGAAGGAACAGATATAGCTCTGGATGGCACCCTAATGTCGTGATCAAGTACCTGTAGTCCAGGCCTTGATCAGACTGCTTTCCCTCTCTGGTTCTCCATTTCCTCATCGGTAGAATATCAGCACTGGACCAAGTGTAAGTGCTGATCGCTAAAGGTCTGGCTCTGAAAATCTTTAAATCCATAATGGGTTAAGGAAAGAAAGGCAAGGAGCGAAGGAGACAGGAGAGCCCTGCTGAGTGCTTTCTGCATGAGAACTAGCCCCAGAGAGCAACCTGTGTGTCTCGATGTCACTGAGGAACAGACAGAAGCCTGTGCCCAGAGACTCACAGGACTGGACAAGGAGGCAGTGGGCAGTGCCTTCGGACTCACAGGCAGTCAGGCCTGACACAGGCCTGCTGGTAGGCAGATGGAGCTTGCCAAGCTCACAGTTACTTCCCAGAAGCCAGAGCCCCCTGGGACTGCTCCACCCTGGTTGTCAGACCTCCAAGCTGGGCACCCACGTCAGCAGGTCCTCGCAGTTCCCCTGCTTTCCACTCAGTGACAAGAGGACAAGCAGAGGAGTTTGGTGGGCACACCCAGGGCCCCACACCTGGAAAAGCATCTGTCTGGCTGGGCATCATTCTCCCATTCCCATTCGTGCCATATCCAGCTTGGGACAACGCCTGAAGTCTAGGCTTCAAGTGCAATGCTCTCCTCTCTCTGGGCCTCAGTTTCCTTTCCTGGGGTTATCCATTAGCTCCAGCGCACTGGATGGACACTGAGTCAGAAAGGCCTGGTGGTCATGGCCAACTCACCACTCACCCCTCCAGAATTCCTGACCCTCCCCACCCCCACTCCCCCACCGATGGTAAAGCAGAGAAAGGAGTAATAGTGACCTTGTGGGAAGTTTTTGAGTATTAAGTTAGAAATGTACCCAAAGGGTGAGAACTGTACCTTCTTAGGAGGCCTCAGCTTGTGATGGGAGCCAGGTGCATCTGACCCAAGGCCAGGCTAGAGCCGCCCTGGTCAGGGCAGGGACTGTGGTGGGACAGGAGACTCTATCCTGGTGAAAGCCTTGGTCAGACCTTGGTGACTCACTTGCTTTGCCAGTCACTGTTTAATCAGGAGAGTGCAGGAGGAGGGCTTTGTCCCTTGAGGCTCAAGTCAGGTCCTGAGGGTGCTGGCACTGGCAGCAAGGGCCAGAAAAAGGGCACTAAAGAAAGCTGTGGAGAGGAGGCAGCGGTCCAGCTGGTGGGAGTGGAGCCCCAGGGGGCTGCTGAGGGTCACTGCAGGAGCAGAGACCAAGGTGGTTTACAGGCAGCCCACGGTAGGCAGCAGGGCTGCCAGGCAGGCACTGGGTTTTCTTAAGAAACAGGGCCAGAAGTCACAGCCTATGAACTATGGGAAGGGAAGGGCAGGGCGGTAGACAGGGCGTCCCATCCCAAGGGTCACCCGGGGCTTCCTGACCCCACAGAGATGGGTCTGCTCCCTGGGCTGTGCACTCAGTCCCCCTCTTGTGAGACCCTGTCACTGCTGCATCTGTTGAGGCACAGGTGCCGAGGGACTCTCTTCACTCTTGGAGGCAGCCCTGGCACATAGGGACAGAGATTAACAGCTTTAACTCAATCCCTGCCCTGCACACCAAGTGAATGAGACCAGAGAGGAGTAGGGGTTCGCCCAAGGTCACACAGCTGGGTTCAGGTCCATGCTCCGCACTCGCTGTCCCCAGCACCATGTCTTCCCACCTAGGGGACAGAGAAGGACAAGATAAGAAGCAGCTCTGGCTGGGGGCCTGCCCAGCTGTCGAGGTGAGTTGTGGTCTGGCTGCTGAGGCTGAACTGGCGGGCACAATCTGTTCTCACTCTGCCGGGGTGCAGACTGGCCGCGCACGGAGGCTCAGTAGCTCAGCTGTTTAGGGCCTGGGCTCGATGCCACAATGGAAGCAGGGGAGCCCATTCTAAGGGCAGCCCCAAAGCTTCACACACCTCAAGCAGCTGTCCCCAGACACTGAGTTTCAAGATTCAGTGGCCTCAGGCTGGCAGAGCTGCCAGTTTTATTGGAACTCAGCAACCCCCACACCCACACAGTGTTCTCTGGGAAATGTGAGAGTAATCTGGCCCTTCATTCATTATTCAGCAGTGAGCCATTACTGAGCCCTTGATATGTCCCACGCCCCAGGCCCCAGGCTGAGTACATCACATACGTTATCTCACTTATTCCACCGAAAGCCCTGTGAGGCAGTGACTTAATGGCTCCATTTTACAGATGTGGAAACCAAGGCTCAGAGAGGTTACACACACACACAGAGCTAATCTATGGCAGAGTCAAGATTTGAACTTAGATCTAACACCAAAGCATATAGGATCCTGTCCTGCAATTTAGTCATGAAGCATATTTTGAGGACTCCCTGAGAGTACCTGGCAACAGGAAGGTGGAAGTTAGAGGGGGACATGACAAGCCCAAGCAGTGTCCTCCAAGCTAGTGTTTAGCTGGATACAGTAGGGGCCCTGGGGTTTAAAAGTGAACATCCAGGTAAAGCAAAGAACCCAGAAAGACTGCCGGAAAGAAGTATTAGGTTAAGATTTCTTAAGGTTTAGAAAAAGGGAAAACCTGGAAAGGCAGCGAGCACTATTTTATTACCAGAAAATATTTTTGTGGGGCTAGAGTTGGAATTCAGGGCCTCATACATGCAAGGCAAGTGCTCTACCACAGAGCAACTTGACTAGCTATCGTCAGTCTACTAATAAAGACAATAAATACCTCAATAGTTTGGTGAAAGAAGCAGGACCAGGCCAGCAGACTTCATTTACAAATAAAGAGACATGGGGAGGGGGGCAGTGCATCACTTGCTCAAGGTTCCACAGCCACTAGTGAGTGACATGGTCAGTACTTGGCCCAAGGCTTTTGAGTTCCCATCTGGGTCATTTTCCCTCCATGTAGCCAGGCAGGATTCTTGGCTCCAGACCATTTGATGATTCTCTCAGAGGGAGGCTCTGGCTCTCCCAGGCTCCTGGCTCAGCTGGGGGGTGGGGTGCAGAGACAGCCTGGCTAGTGACAGTTAACACACCTAGAGGACACTCAGATTCCTGCTTTGCCAAGGTTAATGTCACAGCCTATGAACACAGACCCTCTTTGAGGTCACAGTTATAGGAAGATCCGAGGGTTTCAGTCCAGCTAGGGAGGACAAGGACCCTGGAATGCTCACCTGTCCACTGGGAGAGGCCCACATGGGTTTCCTTTCTTCCTTTCTGCCACTTCTGGGCCAGCTGCCCCAGGAAGGCTGAAAGGTCCCAGCCCCCTCATCCCGCTGAAAGCTTTTGCTGCCCGCAGAGAAATCATCAAGGAGCTATCCAGGCCCCAGTTTCTCTCCCTCCATACCAAATCACAGGATGAGTCTGATCCCCCTCATCGTCAAGGATGCTGAGCGCCTGAGAGGATAGGGAGTGTGCCCTGAGCCCATGACACTGCGCTGGAAACCATGCTTCAACCCACTGAGGCATTCACCGGCTCCCAGAGGCACCAGGAGCCACCTCTTTCACTAGGTATACAGA
>RJWT010038885.1:0-12763 GCA_004365215.1 Cuniculus paca | reverse complement strand
TTTCCCAGAACAGCGATGAGGATGAAGCCAAAGGCAAGGGTCAATTCATTTTTTTCTTTCAGACGAGGTATTGTGGTGATGGACACTGTAAAGAGGGGATTTTTCCTTTCAGTCGTTTGCTGTCCGGTGGCTCAGCAGGAAGCCAGCAGTGCCCTAGAGGCCAGCAGAGGTCCTGGGCCAGTGGCTTCCCCGCAGGCCACTCTCTGTGCAGAGTGGGAGCCAGCCCAGCACTTGGGCTACTGAAGCCCTGCTTGCATTAATGAAAATCCCAGGATCCTGCTGAACCTAATTCACTGCTGAGAGCCATGAAAAATAGCTCCATAAATCTTTCACCTATGAAGAAAAGGCTGGTTTCCCAGGTTGGGATAAACAAATTGAGCATTTCAAAGCAACATGGAAGAAACTCACCCCAATTTGCATGCTAATGCAGACAAACAACCTCCCTGTTAGATGAGAAGGTGGAGGATGTTAGCTTTTATTGTGCGACCGCAGTGTTTGTCACAATCCAGTCCCTTGAAACATTGAGCTCATAACCGGTTCACCAAGTGTCGGGGGCGGGGGCGGGGGTGGGGGTGGGGGGATGGCTCTTGACAATTCACAGTCCCAGATTCACAAACCAGTCCACTTAGGCCACATGCTCCGACCAACCTGGGCAAGTGCTAGGAGCCAAGGGTCCTGGGGGACTGAGCTCTGAATTAAACACTGTAATGCTACACCAGGCTTTACAGAGACAGTGTACTTTCTTATTTCCAGGTGTATTTCATTTTTTTATTTTGGTGCTGGGGATTGAAGCCAGGGCTTCATGCTGTACCACTGAGCTACCCAGTCAGCCGCACTTGCATTTTAGAGTGCCACTTGTAAACAGGGAGGGTTTCTCTTTTCCACATTTGCTCATATTCTTAATCACACCACCGAAAGCAGATTGACATTGATTTGAGCCAAGGTTCATTGAAAGTACAAAAATAAGTACAAGCAGAATATATAGGACGTTTAAAAAATATAAATAAATGAAAGGCACATGAGCAACTAGAAACAATCTAAGAACTGGGAGTTGGTTGTGTAATCCCAGCATTCTCAGAGGCTGAGACAGGAGGATGACAAGGTTGAGTCCAGCCTGGGCAATTTAGGGTCTCAGAGACAAAATAAACGAAAGAATTGGAAGCCATGAATAATCATTTCCCCACGCATGCACTCCTTTTTATTCAAACTTTACCTTGGATTTTTAAAGTATTTTTTAAAAAACATTGTATAACAATATTAGAAAAGAAACACACACAAAAGTCTAAATTACTAAACTATCCGCAGCGGCAGAAGAAGCAGTTGGGTTTTGAAGGGGAGGTGATCTTTAATGACGACGCTGAGAGTGATGGGGGAAAGAAACATACAACCTTCCCGGGCTTTTCTTCTTCAGGGCGGTGCACTCCAACTTCTCTACCTTTGGACCAACAGAACTGTCTATGACTGTTCTAATTCCTTATTAGAATGCCGAGTGATGGAAGCTTTGGATATCCTAAAACACCCAAATGAAAGTACAACTCACAGTTTAAAGGAAGTTAATGATCTACTTCCAGGTGAGAACTAGCATCCTTAATTCCGCTTGGAGACTGCACCAAATTTAAAAGGCAGACTGAGCCATTTGACCTTAGCAACGCTTCATTAATTTTCAGGCTATTTGAATTTTTTTCTCTTCAACTCCCTTCACTAGCAAACTGGCATTTGTTAAGTTTCCCATATAAAAATTATTATTGGTGCTGAGGGTTGGAACATGCTAGGCAAATGCTTTACCACTGAGTTGCACCCCCAGGCCGCCATAAAAAATTTTAATCTGCAGCCAGGCAAGGTGTGGATGCTTGTAATTCCAGTACTTTGGGGGGCTGAGGCAGGAGGATTGCAAATTTTGAGTTCTACATACCTGGGAAATTTACCAAGACCTAGTCCCAGAACAAAAAATAGGGCTTGGGGATGTAGTTCAATGTGAAGGCCCTGGGTTCAGTTCTTAGTAACACAAAAGGAAAAAGTATATATACACACAAACACATAATCCGTAAAATAGCACATTAGAATAGAGAAACAAAAGAGAAAGACTACCTTTTTCATTTACCTACAACCCAAATCAAGATAGTTAATGAAGAAAATCCTTAATCTGATTCTTTATCTAATTCTCTCCTTTGTATTACTCAAGTGTCCAAGGGTTACTACTAATCACAGGTCTTTCCCATTGGGATTTCACTGTTTAGTCCCTAATTCCAGGGGGAAAGTACCTCAAGGCAACTACCAATGAAAGTCCATGGTTATCAATACCACATCTATTCAATTTAGGGAAAGATGCTTCAACGTGGACATCTAACACTTAAAATGTAGAAACTGCCTTGAGAAGTGTGGTGTTTTTCCACTGTCCTCATGAGTTCCCTAGGGAAATTCCAAGGGGAAGAGACCAGGGATAAAGAGCTTTTTGTATTTCTCTGGGGTTTAACTGCTAAGCAATTTTTGTTCCATTAGGTTTGTAATGCGAGATTTTTCTGAGTAAATTTACACGACAGCCTCTGCATTTATTAATTCATCACAACTAACTTAGTCTTCACTTGTCTGAAAACAAATCACAAGTTCCAACATCTACTTTTGCACTGTATTGACAATTGTTAAATGTAGAATCATTTCAGGCTTACAAAGCCTATGTGATTAGCATAACATATAAATGGCTTGCAATACATAGTTATCAGCTGATGCTTCCTGGGTTCTACTCCGATTTAGTCCAACATCAATCTAATCTGCTAGACACAGGTAGCTAATCACAATCTGAAATTACCCTCTAGATCCTGCCTTTGGCTACTAGGTAAAATGAATCTTTAACAGTCTTGAGGAATGACAAAAGTCTTGAGATGTGATCTGTTTACCAAAGCATCTCCCAAGATTGTGTATCAATGCCTTTCTTGTTACCCTTTTCACATTTGTGGAATGGGGAAAGTGTGCAGCAGTTTGACTGCTTGAGGCTCCCTAGCAATAAATACTTTACAATTCTAAAGAGCAGATCCGCTGGAAAATTGCTGCTTTGCTGCAAGAAATACAACTCTGGTTAAACTCAGCTCTGCTACCTTCCAAGCTCTTTCTCCACATTTCTGAAATGACAGAAAAGCAGACCACGCCACCACTCAGCAGGACAGCGCAGTTAGCAGATCAGTGTACACAGGGGTAGAGTGTAAGCTGTACTCGCAAATAAAGAGGTGGCCATGGTGGAAAGTGGATTTCATTTCATTATTTCCTGGGATCTCAAATTCTCAGATCAGTGATCTGTCCTTTCAAGTCCACAGACGGAGGGCAACATTGACAGAATGAATTAGGAAGGCGGAAGGGGAGTGAGTGGCTATCTGGAGCAGTTCATTTTTCCATTTTAATTGTGACCCACAGAGCAACAAACTAAATTAACTCTCTCCAGAAAAATTAAATGATTCTTCACTAACTAGCTACCCTTGTCTCCCCCTGAGAAAAAGAATTCCCAAAATTCCAAAAACCAGTTGTAGTATGATTGTCTCTTGCTAGGGGCACCGATGGGACACACTGTAACTGATAGTGGCATTTGGTCAGAATGTATCCATTAGACAAAAGCCATGTAAGGACTACAGAAACAGTATCTGTGGCTCCCTGTGAAGATTAGCCACGCCAACTGCTGAAACTCTAAGACAACTTCATTCTGTCATACACAGGGGTACCTCAGTTCACAAACCTCCTTTATTCTATCTACATCTACGATTTGGGGGAAAAAAATGGCCATGTTTGTGTTTGTGTGGGAAACACGGCCACAGCTGTGTCTGTCACCCAATGCAGGGTGTGCAAACAAAAACAAATTTTGCCAACCACTTCTGTTTGCAACCGAACTGCTTGTAAACAAAAGCATTCATGAACCAAGGTACCATTGTCACAAAACATGAAATAAGTACGTTAAGTTTAAAATAGTCCCATCAGCAACCGTGCACATTATTCCAAAAGAAAACAATTCCAAACCAGCATATTAAGTAGATAGGAGAAAAGCACGCATTGAAGCAGTAAACTTAGTGTTAGAAATGCTAAACGCAGTTTGCAGGTAATTGAGGGCCTACCAATCTCAAATATCCAAAGACTTGAAATATTAAAAAGTAAAAACAGCCACTGTATAAAAATGAACACAAAGTCTCAAATTTTAAGGAATATTCATCTGAGATGTTTTTTAAATTTTTGTTTAGTGTGTGTGTGTGTGTGTGTGTGTGTGTGTGTGTGGTTTGGTTTTTGCTGTTTAGATCAAACCTAGGGTCTTACAGTTAGGCAAGCGATCTACCACTGAGCTATAGCCACAGGCAATCTGAGACCAGCGATATTAACAGAAACAGGGACAGTACTTTTTTTTTTTTTTTTTGGTGCTGGAGATTGACTGTGAGGTCTTGCATTATAATACCTTTGCACAATAATCCCAGGCCTGTAAAGTTTTTAATCACTGCCCCCACTTAACAGCCACAACAACAGAGCTCTCGAAGGGCTCACATAATTTGCCTAGGGCTGGTTCACTGAGCTTCCGAGGTTTAAAGTTAAATAAATTAAATAGGCTGAGAGGCACAGAAAAGGACCAATTAGAGGTTGGAAGAAAAAAAAAAGCTGTCCAGGCCCCAAAAAGACCAGCCCTCGAGTCATGACACTAGATGCCACTGCTTTCAAGCTTTTAGCCTATAATCAACCCAGATTGAACCCAGATTTACAAGCCCTTCAGAGGAGAGCTTTGAGATTTTCTAAAGCAGACATGTTTGGTATTTTAGAAGGTCAAACCCCCTATGGTGCAGTGTTTTTAATAAAATCAGTTCAACAGAAATTAGAGACACACAGTCAATTTCTAGGAAGCCTCTGAGCCTTTCAAAATAAGGGGAGGGGGCATAACATAAAAGACATCACCATGCAGATCAACGTTTTCAAAGGGGTAGGATGTAACGGGTGTCGATACAGAAATATCATGACATGTAGTCCCATTTGTCTCAAGTTTGGGCGAATTTCCACTTGGAAAGGAAACTGGGGGTGTCAGTATTAAACAAAGGCCCTTCCTGATTAGCTCGGCCTTGCACCGACTTCTCAACATCACAACTCTAGGACAGAAACGTAAACCAACTACCTGTCCTATCTCCTGCTTGTGGCAACTTCTAGAGTCTCAGGGGAGCAAAGATCAGGTCTCCATGCAGCTGTTAGTAAAACTCAGTGGAGAATTTTTTTCCAATATTTTCATCAAAAGGCAAGGTAGATGGTGTGAATACTGAACGAACGCTGTCTGACAGGAGAGGATTCGTTTTTAGGAAGAGACGGCTGGTCTATTAGGTGGCTAGAATTCGAGCCCCTGCAAAGGCAATGTGAGAGGTCATGCGTCCCCACGCCAAGAGCAGGGCAGCGTGAAGAGCCTCAAGCACACAGTGGGAAGAACAAGGTGGATCGGCAAAGTTGCTTTCATCCACCTCCCATTCAATTTCTCATAATAACCCCAGCCCAGATCTGAGACTTTCCTGTAGGACGGGGTTTTCGGCTTTCAAAATGCTTCAACGCATATAAACTTAAATCCTTCGTTGTTATTTCCTTAGGAACTGCTAAGCTGAGGGGAACGACCTGACAGGAAAACTTGATCACACATCCCTGATACAAAGGAAGGCTACTTCAGGACTCCTTGCCCTACCATGACACTGTCTCAATCCACAAGCAACAGAACCGCTGGGATTTGGTCAAGTACCACAGGGGAAGTGAGGGTAGAAATTTCACCGCTGCCAATTTTTATCAGTTCTCTCTTTAACCAAGTTTGAAAGGTTAGGTTTAACAATTCTTTAATTCCCTCAAAAAATGACACCCATGTGGAGGATGCTGGTACAGCCGCAAGGCAGAACACGTGCTAACCCGTTCTTACAATCTTAGCGTGTGCTTAGCCTCTGGGCTGGGGGCTCAGGGCATAAAATACCTCTCGTGAAGCAGGCATGCTCAAAAAGCACAATACAAATTGCCATTTATTAAAATGTACACTTATTCCACTTCCTAATTTGTTTGGGGCAGTGGTCTGTTAACCGTTGAAATAATGCTGATCCTCATTTTTCCCCTAGGCATTTCAATCTAAGATTCTCTCGTGAACTTGGCTACTGTCTTCCTAGGGAGCCCTAATTGTGCTAACCATAAGTCTGGTAAAAGCACACAAAAATGGTTTTAAGATTAACGCAAGAAAAATTTCATCCTCACATGTGCAGGCTGTTCATTTTTAAGCAAAAATTTCAAATATACGAAAGAATTGAGAAAAAACGCCACCACGGCAAATTATTCTCATATTTAAAATAGCAAAGATCCATTTGGGTGGGGGGAGGTACACAGATATGGTGTAAGTTACCAAACAAAAACAGCCATCCTCCTTACCTGCGTTACTAACTAGCAAAAGCCCAGATTCTACCTGGTTCCATTAACAAATGGTTCATTTGAAGGCAAGAAACCTAGTAGCATTATTTAAATCTCAATTGGCATATGATGTTCACTACTTAAAATCCTTCTAAACATTGAGAAAAGTTAGAGAAAATAAAAGTATAAGTGTTGAAGAGCAAAGTTTGAAAACCAGAAGCCCTGTCAGTAAAATTTGGCTAATTGCAAAGTCAAAATACTAAATTCGAAAGCCAGGGACGCTGGTAGACTGGGGTTGGTGGACTGCAAGTTCAAGCCCAGCCCAGGCAACTGAGCAACTTAGGAGGCTCCGTCTGAAAACTAAAAAATGAAAAAGGGCTGGGGATGTAGCTCGGTACAAAAGCACTGGATTCAATCCCCAAAACTGGGAAAAATAGTTTAAGATAATAAATTAGATCATAAATTAAGTATAAAAGCAGACAGTTGCTAAATTTACTAAAAAATATTTTCTATTATGGTGGAGGTGGACACATTTTAAAAAGATACTGCAGACCAAATGAATCAAGCTGATGAATGTCATCTTTGCTTTGGCAACTTCAGAAATTCAATCCCATCTGACCTAGCATAAATAAGTTTAAGAATTTCTTCAGGGTTGCAGGTGCAGCTCAAATAGTGTGTGCTTAATATGCACAAGGCCCTGAGTTTAATCCCCAGCACCAAATAATAATAATATAGTAATTCTTAGATGAAAGGCAAAACCAGAATTATCTTTAAAAAAATGTGTAGATAATGTAGTCTACAGTGTAAGAAAATTACACATTTGAGAATAAACAAGGTATTGGTCTTATTAAAAAGAAAAACCAAAATCAAGCCTTATATAATTAATATGCACTCTCTGACCCTTCCCACAGTTTTGTATTTGTTTTATGGTACTAGGGATGAAACCCAGGGCCACAAGTGTGCTAGACAAATGCTCTGTCACTGAACTATATACGCCAGCTTGCCTCCCCGCAACTTCAGGTTTTAATTTAGGAAAGACACCACTAAATTTCAGGCAAAAAATATATATATTTTAAAAATCTTTACAACAAATCAAGATGTAGGAGCTTACATAGAGCACAGCTAGTTTATTTAGGTACTCGATCCCAGCGCCTCTGGATGCAAATAACCCTGGTAACAGTGTGTACATAGTCTTCTCTTTGCTTTTTATAACTTTAAAGCAAATAATACATTTGACTGTACTCAAGTCTGTGCAAATAATCCTTCAGAAGAAATTCCAAGGTTCTGTCTGCAGAGGTCATTTAGCCTCTGGAAGGTGATTAGATTAACTGGTTTGTCTCCAGATAAAGTGCTCCTGTTCCCCAGAACTCAAGGCCTTCAGGCGTTGGAGGAGTGTAGATGAGATAAGACTCCGTCATACGAATTCCAGCTTCCCGTGGCCGCTGTACATGCCCCAGTGAACCAGGGAGAGGATCTTGTCATTGCTGAGGTCTGCTTGTCTCATTTTATCACAGGTCAGACAACAGTTCTCATGCCCGCTCACTGGCACCATGCACTCCAAGTCTAACTTTGCCACCTGGCCCTTTTTGGAATGGTGTCCATGAAAGCTGTAGTGCAAACGAGACAGCATCTGCTGTCGCTGGTCCTGCAGTCTCTTGTTCTCACTTCGGAGCATCCTCAAGGCCAACATAATCAGCAACACCAAAATCAGCCCACCAGCAATAGGCACAGCGATCACCGCTGCCCGAAACCACAGTTCTTTGGAGGAAGTCAGCTCCTGCACCTTAGTGATAAGGTTTCTGCTCCCGTCGTGCTGGTACCTGTTTCCTTGTCCTAAGGGAGGACAAACAGAACGATCAAACTGTGGGTTCATCAGAGGCATTCAGTTCCATCTGCCCGATTTTACCTGAGCAATACCTTCCAAAGTACCTCCCAATTCAATCAATCATATTTAGAAACTAAATACTGCAAAACTCCCCAAAATAGCTTACAAACATTGCTGACAGGCCATCATCTGGGAGATACAATAAATGGCCTTTTTAAGGTCTTCAAAATGTTGAAAAAACAGGCAAAACCTATTAGGCAGACAGACATCTAATGCTCAGCAGACAGAAAGCCGCTCAATAGAAACCCATCTTTGCATTCAGCCCTGCCTCTCCCTCTGCTGTCTCTAATTACATTAACAACAAAATCAATAGCAGACACACAAAGTCGAGGCTGTCACAGGTCCACGTATCAGGCGGTCTTCCCTGCCGGGCTTCCACCCACCTGAGGCTTCCCCCTTGGGTGGGGAGAGAACGTCGTGCAGCCCCCTGTAATTGCACATGTCTTCGTGACAGCACTCCACCGTGGGCACGGTGCTGCCTGAGTGGTTCTGGGCCTGTTTGGCTTGGCAAATGTCTGCTGTGCTTGTGAGAGAGTCCAGGCAGCCATGGGTGAGTGGGGAGTTTGTGTTCTGAGGATCAAGAAGTCTGGAGAAGCAGGCGCTGAGCTCAGACTTACACATATAACCAGTTGCCACACAGTGGGCGGCATCGCAGTAGCATCGAATTTCTCCTGAAAACAATGAGAAACCACGTCAAACTCGAGACCAGAGAGCAACTCTGCTAAGCCCCAAGTTCAAAGGCACTAATTTTAGATTCAAGATGAGTGCTTACAGGGCCACGCCACGTACAATGGCAATGGCCTCAAAGCAGTCGGTGCTTACAGTTCGATTAATTAAATAGCATTTTACCAAGTACTAAGTCTCATAGCAGATTTCTGATGAGGTATACAGAGGAATTAAAAATACTTTTGTTTTTGAAGGAGAAGTCATCACTAACAGTTTCTTCTACCATAAAGTCTTAAGTCACATTATTTATTCATTTTAATCCTACACAACCATACAGCATAAAAATGTTAGGCTTTTGTCAGTATAAATATTTGATCGGAACTACTGAATTGTTTACTATCCCGAAGGACTGGGCCAAGATTTAAGAGCTTGAGCTAACACCTTATAAAGTTATTAACTAGAAACACAACAATCTAGAAATTGCCCAGGTCAGGAGGTTTTAAAACTATGAAACTAGGCAGCTATTTGCAACCTCTCTAGAAAAGGCAAACTTTGCCTATAAAGATCTTTTCCTGCATAGGAGCTTTTTAGTCAGTATATTGTAAAACAGGAACTAGGCAGTTTACAATTAGTGGTTTGCTTGCCAAAGTCAATTTCTTTCAGCCCAAATGGAAAGTCATAAAAGGGGGGAGGGGGATGCAGAACTGCAAGGCTAACCTCTCCTCCTCCTCCTCAGCTTTACATGCAATTTAACATGTGACCTCAAAGGGGAAACACCAAAACTGCAACTCCTCTGCTGGTTCAATGAAAACTCCTTAAGGAAACCTCAAATTTTTTCTACAGGAAGCGATTAAAAGTTTCCTTTATAAAAACTTATTCTGTGAGTTGCAAAGGCTCGGTTCACATTTGTCACAATGCAAGATTTGAGGTTTGTGCATCAGTGTCTAGTTTCTGAAATAACCAGTGCCTGAAAGTTATCCCTAACAACTGTGCTACCCAAGCGGGTGCATTCTGGTCATTGTCGCCAGCCACAGCCCACACCACCGCGCAACAGCAGACAAATGCGCCCACCTTTCTTTCTTCCCAGTTCCCAATCTGAAGATCTGTCTGGGGAATGAAACCACTCTGAAATTAAACACTGGCACTGTGGCTTTACATTCACCTTTCTTCCTCCCCTCTTTTGTGAATGCCTGAGTAAGGTGTCGCATTTAATTATCTGTCCAAATTCCAGGCCACCACATGGTGCACTCAGTTTTCACCAGCGCTGCTAATGCTTTAGCTCTAGGAAGAACCAGCCCAGGACAAAATACCGATCTTTGGCAACCACAAACAGACAAAGCTAGAGGTCCTGCTCCCGTTTCCAACTGCTGTCCTGGGTTTGGATCCAAGGCCCTTCCTCAGCCTCCTACTTCAAGAAAGAACCTTGCTCTGCAGTAACCTGCTTTTTCTCCTCTTTCCAAGGTTGCTTTGCTGTTCACTGGTCTTAGGTGGTGATGCCTGCATATCCCTAGGCTGACCAATGCCACATACAGACTGGGAGTCTAAATAAGACAGATTAAAAGTCCACTTCGAGCCTATTAGCCTTGAGCCGGTGCAGAAAAGGAAAGCTGAACACAAATTTCCATGGGCCTATTTAAAATACTGTATTTTCAGCCACCTAAAACAGTCTAATAAAATTCTGACAGGTAACTGGGAAAGTTCTAAGACTTTCTTTGAAGAAAAAAAAAAAAACTGGAGCCGCATTTCAGCCAGGAGAACGGACTTTTGTGTCACTGTATTAAAACTGTATTTCTGTCGTTTCATAAACTTTCTTCCTGTGGCATGCGAAAGGCCAGGAGGGGACTGGTATTTGGAAACGGGGAACAATGCCCTTCTGTTTCCCCCCTTCCTACTTACTGTATGTGGTGATTAAACAAAACCGTCTGCTCCAGCCAGGACGGCTACAGGAGAGCCTGCTGGCTTCGTTCAGAGCGTTTGAAGTCCGCTGCACTCAGAAATCTCTGATCCCCTAATTATATCATTATCAGGCACATAGTTTCGGTATCTGCGACTTCAAGTCAGCCTCGGTCCCCTCCCTCTCCTGTCGGCCTTTGATAGGGCCGGGAGGCTCCCTCTGCAGCGGCGAGGCTGTTATTTAGGTTAATTACACCCTTCCTTCCAAAATAAATAAATACTGTAGCACATCATCCTCGCGGGCCAGCTTATCCCTCAACCTCATGCCTGCTACATGGCAATTAGAGAAAAGTGGGGGCTGCGAAGGCTAAATAATGCCTCCTCGTTTAAAAAAATGACCCCTTCGGAGCCCGGGCGCTGGCGTCCCCCTCCGCGGGACTCAGGGACCCCGAGCTCCAGGCCCGGCTCCCGCGCCCTCGGAGAGCGGGACCCGACCCAGGGCTCTGCGCTGCTGCTTCTGGGCGGGGGGGCGGTGTTTGTCACAGCGAGTGCAGAGGGGACCGGGACCTGACGGCACCTCCTCCCCTCCCAGACTCTGGGGCCGCGCGCCACCGGCCCGCACACCCACGCCCCGGCCACACCCACGGGCACCCCCGGGACCCGCACCCCGCGGGCGCCTTCGGAAGCGCGGCCGACGCAGGCTCCGGGGATCGCGCGCGCGGGGCCAGGCTCCAAGCCGAGGGGCACGGCCGGCCCGCCCTCCCGGCCTCCCCCGGACCCCGAGGTTCGCAGCCGCCGCCCGCCAGGCCCAGCGGCCCCGACCCGAGGCGACCCGGCCAGGCTCCGAGCGGGCGTGGCCCGCGCCCCGCGCCCCCAGCCCGCGCCCCACCTCTGGTGAGCAGCACGGCCATGGCGCAGAGCTCCAGCTGCAGCCAGACGAAGATGTAGCTGGAGTGGCGCTCCATGGGCGCCCCGCCGGCGCGCGGCCGCCGAGCCTCCGGGCCCGGGCGCGCAGGGCATGGGTCCCGCGGCGGCGGGGCCGGGGCCGGGGCCGGGGCCGGGCCGCAGCACGGAGCGCGGCGAGGGCGCCGGGAGGCTCGCTCGCTCGCTCGCACGGCGGACGCACGCCGCTCGCTGCCGCAGTCCCGCGCGGGCTCCCGCCGACGGCAGCAGCAGGCGCAGCAGGCAGCAGCGCCCGACCCAGTGCGCCCGCGACTTCGCAGCCGCTCCGCCTGCGCCTGCCCGCCCGCCCGGCCGGCTCCGCGCCGTAAATACTGCCGCGCTGGGCGCCGGCCCGCCCCGGCCGCACCGGCGCCGTGCGATTGGCTGCGCGCGCCTGTCCATCATCCCTGCGCCCGGGGCGACCCAGACGCGGCGAGAGGGGCGCGCCCGGTGGCTGGAACGGCGCCGGCGTCTGGCTGCGGCCGGGCGGCTTCTGGGCGCGCGCGCCCCCTGGCGGACACCTGCGCGGCCGGGCGGCCCTGCTCAGGACTCGCTGGCGGCGCGGCGCGCTCGGAGCCGGCGGGGCGGCCGGATCGATACCGCCAGACAGGCCCGCCGGGATTCGCGGAGACAGCGACCGAGCCTGCCCGGGACGCGGCGGAAACCGGCGCTCCCGAGGGCGCCGGCGAGGCGACCCGGGCGGCTGACCCGGCCCCGGCCCGCGCCCGCGAGATGCTGTAGCGGGAGGTCGGCCTCACGTCCCCTATCGTCTTCGGAAGCAATGGTCTTTCCCCAGTCCTCTGCCGCCAAAACATGAGTTTAGCAGAAGTCATCCATTTGTAGAATTTCCAAGACTAGGATCAGCCCACATTTCCCTCCCCCTGCATCGGAAGGGCGAGGAAAACAGAAAGCAGAGGCGCGTTTTCCGCGGGCTGGACGGTGCACGGCAGCGGCCTGCAGGGTCGGGATGTGGGGTGTACGGTAGCGGCCTGCGGGGTCGGG
>RJWT010038884.1:0-12778 GCA_004365215.1 Cuniculus paca | reverse complement strand
TCCGGTTCCTTTGGGGGTGGCTCGGGCTCTGTATCAGGACGATCAGGCTCTTCAGTCACCAGGATCTCAGGGACCTGGATGTTGGGCTGGCGGACCAACCTGGGCTGCAGGGAGTGAGCTGAGCGTCCTTGCGGGGCAGATGGCGGGGAAGAAAACTGGGCCAGAGTCTTGTCCTCCCCTTCCAGGCCACTGGGCTGCTCGAGAGGGTCAGATTTCTCAAAGGAGCTGGTGTGCTGGATGACAGAAATTTCTTTGGACGTTGTTCTCCTCTCCTTCCCTGATTCTGCCCCGGTCCCTGGCTTGAGAGTCCTTGGCTGGAAGCCTGTGGGTCCCTCCAAGGAGGGCACTGATTTACCTGGTTCTGCTGGTGACTTGGTGGACTCTAGGGGAAGGTTGCGAGCAGTGTCAGATGGCCCAGGGCTGCCAAACTGACTTTTTGTCGACTCAAAAGCAGGCGGCTCCTCCTCATCCCCAAGACTCTTCTCTTTCCTTCTCTTCCTTAGTGGAGTGAGCTCCAAGGTGGTCCCCAGTTTATAATGCATCATCTGGGACCATGGCTCGTGCTCCACCTGACTCTTATCAGCTTCGGGAGTTGCGTGAGTACCTACAGAGAGGGGCTTTGCAATTTGGAGCTCTGAGCAGTAATACTTTTTATGCGCTTCATAATTATCCCTTTTCTTGTACCGAGCACCACAGATGGTACATTCATAGATCACCCCTTTCATTTTCAACCCTTTCTTGGACTTTTTGGTGAGTTCACTTTCCTTGGGCTCCAGATCGTCAGAGGGCTTGGAGGCTGTGTCTTTGCTACTTGGTCCAGGTTCCTCGGCACTGTACTCACCTCCCAAAGGCAGTTCAATGGCTGGCTGGCGCTTCAGCATCCGGGGGTGGGAGGTAAACACTGGACTGCTGTGACTAGGGGCCTCGGGATCAGGGATGTGGTCGTCGAAAGAGTAGCTACCGCGGAAGGTGTGGTGCGGGGTGCTGATGGTGCAAGTGGCAGAAGGCATTGAGTGGCTTCTCAGGAGGGGCACAGGGGGAGTAGTGCTGGGTGGGTGTTGGAGGCTCAGCAGTGATTGTTCTGGCTTTGTCTTCTCACCATGGGATGACAAGGGCTCCCGGTAGAGGCTGGATTTGGGGGACTCCATGCTGCTGCGCCTGGTCAGGGAGCTCCTCCTCGGCTTCACGCTGTCAATCTCGCTGGTGTCCACCACGGCCTCATTGATGGTGATGAGCTTTGTGATGTGCTCAATCACCTGTGTCCGGGGTACACACAAAGGTACCAGGCTGGGCTTGTCTTCAGTGGACAGGGGCAGGAGTGGTTGGGTGGAGGTGGCTGTCAGCATAGTGGTCCGCTGCCCAATCCGCCCACACTTGCCGAAGATGATCTCTGCATAGGATTTAGCATTGGTGTTTGGGGGGCTGACTTGCTGCTCAGCACTCTCAGAGCGTGAGAAATATCCAGATTCGGTGCTGCCTTTGCTGCCTGGGCTCAGAAACGCCTGCTCATCAATTACCTTCTTTCGCTCACTTAGGCGGAGGGCCAGCTTCTGCTTAATTGTGTGGGTGTCTTCAGGTTTATGGCTCAGGGGATGCTCAGATGAGGGTTCTGCAAATGGAATGGGGTCCTCGAGGGATGGCGCTGTGCTGGTTTGGGACAGGGAACAGCGATCATGGCTGGAACCGTGGCTCCCCGAGCTGTATAAACCGCTGGAAAGGAGGGGATGCTTAGGCCTTGGGGAGAGCTCTGCAGTGGGACCGGACGTGGTGCTGGTTTCCTCTTCAGAGTCTGTGCTTTCTCCCTCGGTGGGCTCCTCAAACTCCTCCCCAGGGATCCGCTCCATTTCCAGCCCTGGGGGATACAGCTCACTGCCCACTCCTGAGGCCAGGCCAGCTTTGATACGGTGCGCATGGGACTTCCTGTGCTTGTAGAGGTTGCTCTTGGTCTTGAAGGAGAAGCCACAGGGGCCGCAGGGGTAGGGCCTCTCACCAGTGTGCGAGCGGATGTGCTTCTGGAGCACACTGGGTTTGGCGCAGGGCCGGCTGCAGTACTGGCAGATGTACTTGCCCGGCTTCTGGGGTTTCCGTTCCTTCTTGTGTGCCTCTTCTGTAGGCTTCAGGGAGACCTGGGAGGGACGGGGCACAAAGACCTTGGGGATGCCAGGCAGGTCCTCAGGAGGAAGGATGGAGGTGTGGGAAGACAGGAGCTGGCTTTGTGGGTGAAGCCCAGGGGCCACAAAGGAGCCTGAAGGTCCAGGTCTCATGGGGTCGACCAGCTGCCACGTGGACCCCTCTAGGAGATGCTCAGGTTTGCCGGGTGACATGAATGCTGGTGTCAGAGGGTGCTGTGGAAGCTGTGAGATGTGGACAGAGGCTTCGATGGGAGGCCTCTTGGGGGCCTTCTGCTGCTGGCCTGTTTTCTCCTGAGACCCTTCCCTAAGAACTGATGAGGGGCCTGGGAAGGGCTGCGGGGCTAGGAGCTCCTGGGCGGTGCTCTCCTGGGTGGCAGCTGTGCTACCGCCTGGGTATGGGATGGTGGAAGAAACACTGGTCTGAATGGCCTCGCCTTTGGTCAGCCGCTTCCGGGGACTTCCCTCTGCCTTCTTGATGCCCTTGACACTTTGTTCAGGATCCATGACCTTCACAGAGACTTCAGATGCTACTCAGGGAGGTTTGGAGCAGGCTGCATTTACGAATAATCCTTGTGTCCCAGGGAGGTGTCCAGTTTTGGCCACATTGGTTAAGAGCTGTGGAAGCCAAGGCCAAGACGGCTTTGGGAGTTTTTTTTTGCAAGTGTCACTGGCTGTAAGTAGACTCAGAGCAGGTTATCAGAGCCTGAGCTGTTCATATTGGTGAGCCATGGCCCTCTACTCTGCAGACAGAAGGCACACCAGCATTTCTTGCTGGGATGTCTGCCGTGAAAATGTCATGGAGGATGTCAGTATTGCCATTGTACTGTTTCAGTTGGCAGTGGCAAGTGGCTCCCACGAGTCCCCTGTGTGCTATGCGAAAGGTTCAAAGTTGGAGACCTCTGTGTCCATGGCCCAGTCATCCCTGTTCCTTGCCCAAGAGATATTACACTGGATCCAGGGGTGGCTCGGTCCCAGCCTCTTCTCTTTAGTTGTGTGTTGGAGATCAACGGCCTCGTAGGAGAAATCACGCTCTTCTATGGGGCAAAAGTGCACACACAGAAATACACACAGAGGAGAAGAGTTATTGTGACATGTCCAGAGCCCGGGCAGCTCACACTCAATGTTAAAGCCAGCTGAGACCTCTCAAAGGTCGAAACCCAACCAGACCCACTTTCCCTAGCTCCATGTGCCAAGTGCTGCCCACCCCTCCCTCACTGCCTCTGCATCAAAAGTTCATGTGTTTCTGATACTTGATTGTGTGGGGTGTTGGTGGCAGCAGGTAAGGCAAGTTCTGGGAAGTGCAGGGCTGTCCGGTGGAGGCTTGGGTTCCCACCCCTGTTGTGTGGTCCATTCCAAGCGAGCTTGAGCACTGCAAACCTCTGCTGCCTAATCTATAAGCCCAGTAACAGCAACTCATGCCTCAACTGCAGCTTGAGGGTATGATGGGGTCCAACACGAAAACGCTGTTGGATGGACTGGGGATGGTGCTGGGCTGATGCAAGGAAGTGCTTATGGCTAGTCAGGGGGTGTTTCCCCAAGTGTAGAACCTTTCTCTCTGGCCCTGGATCTGAAAGTGTCCGTGGCAGACCTCATTGATCATTTTTTACCCTGTTACAAGCTCACTCCCCCCGCCCCAGTCTGCTTTCAAGGCAAAGTTGTAAGCTCCTGCCACAGTCCATGGGGACTCACACTCTAACACAGGCATGGCTACCAGACTGATTCTAACAAGCTTCAGGAAGATCATCTGGAAGGTTCCTCCAGCTTCATAGCACATTCTTTGTCTAGCCAGCACTCCAGGGAGGCCCTGGAAGTAGCTTAGCATGGGGTCCATGTTAAAAGGAGGGACATAAGGACAATGCTGCTCTGAGTGGAGCCCCAAGTATGTGCACTCTCCCAGGGTCAGCCCAAAGTCAGAGAATTGAGCCTCCTTGGGGTCTAGGTACATCCTCAGGGGCTTTACACCAGGGGTGTGATTGGAGTTTCAAAGCAGGAGGTCACTGCCATTCCATCTCTTCCAACCACCTCACTTGCCAGGTGAGACTGAGGACACAGAAGGGTGGTAGCCTACCTAGGATCCCCAGTTTTAAAGAGGCAGTGCCAGCATCTGAACCCAGGCCTCCACAGTAGGGTTTGTCCTCAAGCTCCTACTCTGGTGTCTGTTTCCTGGGCAAAGCCCTAGGTGAGCAGCTGGTGTTTGTGTTCTTTCTCCTGCATGCATGTCCTGCCTTTGACACCCTGACCCTAGGCTCCCTTGGTGCCCTCATCTGGCTTTTCATCAGGAGTCTGCTGACACAGACTTGAAAAGTCTGCCCATTCATTTTCAGAGCACACTCAGAAGACTACTGAGTCTGCAAGACTCCAATTGTTTCCTCAAATGGAGGACTTTGGACCCTGTGACGTGCAATGGAGGAGCAGATGATTCAATCTAGCTAAAAATGATACATGTTGAGTCCTTCTGTGTCTTTTTTTTTTCCTAGCTTTCTTCTACAAAGAGTTAAAACTCTAACAAAATCATATTTATGGAAGAATGACAACCTATAAATATTAGAAAATTATAAATAAGAATAACAAGTCATAACAAAGCAAATGTAAATTAGACAGGAAATTAAGATACAAAAAACAGCATTACAGTATTCATTAGCCTACAGCATTTCTATAGTTTAGTCACACATTTATATAGAAGCTTCCCAGTAGCCAAGAAGAAAAAGGAGATGAAGTCCATTGTAGAGTAATATAACCAGAGGGAGTACAGTTCCTTGCAGGGGAAGCAATGATGCAGGAGAGAATCTATGACTTCAATGGTATCCTGTTTGCCAGTGCACTGGTTGATTTTTGTCAACAGAAGAGCACGATTCAGCAAAAGCTATTCTTTAAGCAGTCAAATCCCTCTTTTGACTTAGGCAGAGAAGGCACCCTCCCAAAGCAGGTCAAGTATGGAGAAGGCAGGGAAATGTCATGGTACAACATCACAGTTAGCAGGGCAGCTATATACAATATCAGCCAAACTAGGACACTTCTGAGGTGAAAGAGGCCCTACTGATACTTAAGGAGGAACCACGGGAATCAACTCAGCCTGACTCAGGCCAACCAGGACAGATGGTTACCCCAGACACCTGTGATGAAAACCAGACACTAACGCTAACTGTCCCTGGGAGTCTGGTAGCAACTTTGGACCTTTGCTATTTGGACTGAAATTGCACCATGGATTCCTAGAGGCGACTGTCTAGCCCAGTCCCTTTACCTGACTGATGAAGAGACTGAGGGCACTGCCCCCCCTCACTTATCCAAACTATGGTATGCAGAAGGGCCAAACCATCTCAGGCAAGGTGAGCACTGTGTTTGTAGCAAGCAGAGAGCTGACCTCTGGGCGGGGTTGTGTTTCTGGGCCTGACTGCACCTGCCTGTATGCCAGGGAGGTTCAGGGAGGACTTTGGGTGCTGCGTGTGGGTAACAAGGGTGACTACTTACTGTTTGTATTGACTTTCTCAGGAAAGACTCTCAAAGCACCCCCAAACACTAGCTTGTGGTAAGTGTAGCTTCTTCCAATGGAGTGATAGGTTCTGTGGCACGACTTGGTGGTGAGATGGTTGGAGTAGAGCCAGCTGGCCAAGGAGGACTCTACATTGTATAGTCTTGATGTTTTCCCTTTGCAGAACCACAAGTTCCCCAGGGGAGGGGTGGGGTACAAGAGGGAGACAGGTGACTGTTGTATCATCAGGTGACTCACTGGTCCCGACTGCCTGCCTAGAGCCAGTGTCCACCCCTACACCCATGAGCTGGGCCTGGCATTTCTCCAGGGTGGAGCCACAGGACCCATCAGTGCTGTCAGTCACCAAAGCATAGAGGCCTGTGAGCCGGAGGCCAGTCCTTTGTTCTGCAGACAGGAACCCTACTGCTTGTCACTGAGGCCACAGACCCCAGACAACTCTAGCTAGCAACCAGCTTACAATAAGAATTTGAGCTTTACCACTCACTGATTAATACATCAGACTATTTAGCTTTCCTTTCTAGAAGTTTCCATAGGTCTGGTCATTGGAACAGTTCAACAGAGAAGAGAGCAGGGCTCACTGGGGCTGGAGCCACAAAAGCCTTGGGGCAGCGACAAGTGATGAAGGAGCCAACAGGCCCCAGATGAAGTGGCCTGAAGCCAAAGGCCTTCACATCTGTGGATAGGAGCACATGGCCAGTGTCCACAGTGGATGCCTTTTACCTGGGGAGATGGGAGTTGGGTCCTATCGGATGAGCGATGCTACCAGTCCTGACAGGTGGTCAGCTGGAATGTGCTTCAGGCTCTGGCTGAAGCTTGGGTCATGAGCCAAGTAAGCCAAGGCTGAGGCAAAATGCGAACAAAGGCTGCTAGGTGAGAGGCACAACACATTCAAAGCACAGACGTCCGGAATGAGATGACAGGGCTCTGGCACCCAGAGAGTCCAGGTGAGAGGTCCATGCTGTACTGATGATTCTGGGCACTGAGAGGTGCTTCCATACATTCCTTCCTGTGCCCCAAATTGCAAAGGCTCAACTGCGCCAAGCAGGCCTTCTAATAGATCTGTGGTCATGACTAATCCTCAGGAAGCAGGGAGAGGCACGACTCTGTCCCCATGGGATGGTCAGGGGCACCTTGCGGGGCTCAACCAGGCTTTTGGGGCTGCTGGCCCTGCCCACCTTTGGCATGGATTTATTCATGGAAAACAGACTCAACCCAGGCTCCCAAGGTCTCAGCTGGAAGGAAAAAGTTCTCTTTTATCACAGTAAGCCAAATATTATCACTTCCCTGAGAAGCTAGGATGTCTTATATTTAGGTTGAACCTGGCCTGTACCACAGGGAGTTCATCAGCATCTTCCTGGTGAACTCCTCCTCCATGCACAGCAGTGACCAGAACTTATTCATCTTAGCATTCTCATGCCTGATACAGTAAAATATAAAACTATTTTTAAAACCCCAAACTCAGATCCTACTATATGCCCATGTTAGCATATTGAGTCTCACATTTGCCCTTGTTTTATAAACATGGGCCTGAAGTTTACTGCTGCAGATCAGATAGGAAGGGCAAAGGAGGATTTGAACCCAAGTGCAGGCCATGTCTAAGAAACCCAATGGGTGCTGCTCTTGGTCAGGGTGGTCCAGGTAGATTCTGTTTTCCTCCTGGTTTCCCAGGTCCTTCAGAAGATCTTCCCTGTTTTTGGCCGCCTTCACTTGCATGCAACATGTTTCCCATGCGTGATTCATCAGCCCATAGGATCATATTAACTGTCATTTTGATCATCAATGTTCCCCAAAGGCCCATGTGATAAAGGCTTGGTCTTTACTTGGTGCCATTGGAAGGTAGTGGAAACTTTAGGAGGTGGGCTAGTGGGAGGTCTTGATCTTTGGGTGTGCCCTGGAAGAGTACTGTGAGACTTTGGTCTCTTCTGCTCTCCTCTTTCTTTGCTTACTGGCCACCATGAGGTAAATGTTCCATTACCTACTCTTGCCATGATGTACTATCTCACTACAGATCCAAAAGCAAAGAGATAAACTTATTATGGACTATCTCCATAAACTGTAAGCCAAAAGAAACTCTTCCTCTTTTCAAAATTGATTAGCTCAGATATTTCATTGCAGTGACACAAATCCAACTTATGCATTAACCTTAGGGCTGAACTTTGAGAGAAACAATTAATAGTGGATTATGTGCTGTCTGGAGGGGTGATCTTCAATAATTTCCCTTGGATGACTGATTTCTAGGTTCCTACCTCTCCTTTTTACTTCCCACACAACCCTAAGACCAAGGCAGGGTTTAGGATTTCTGCACATTGGTAAAAAAGCACCTTCATTTCATAAAAAACCAACCTGCGCAATCCTAAGTAAGCTACACGTAGCTGGAGTCCATCTTCTGTTAGAGCACTCAAGGATCAACAAGAAATTTATGTCACTAGAGAGGATAATATCTCTGGTGACATCCTCACTGAAATCAGGGACACATTTTACAGTGGAGACCAAGCAATGGCATAGTTAAAATTCCATTCTGCCAGACTTGCAAAGGTCCAGACTTACCCGTTTATTGTGGCTGTGATTACTCAGGTTAGGAAGGTGTCAGCCAAGGCTCTACATGTGGACTGAACAACCAAACTCTTACTGTGTGTCAGAGCTATTCTTAGGGGTTTGCACAAATCAGCTTACATATTCCTCACAATAACCAGACAGAGACTATTATCATTCCCTTATTACAGATGAGGAAATTGAAGCATAAAATCACAGAGATGCTAGTAGCAGAGCCAGAACCTGAACCTGGGTCATCAGGTGATACATGCAGGGGAGACCTTCAAGGCAGCTGGGGCCATGCAAGGTTCACAGACAGAACTCAGATTTGAAGCAAAGTCCTAACCGGGTGGATAACTGAATGCTGTTCTTAGCAAGTTTGCCTTTCTATCATCAAGTTGGCCTCACTGAGAACATTTCCTTTCTTTCACCTGGAAAAGTATCCACAGTGTTTAAGTGATGCTCCATCAAGATCAGAAATGGACTGAGGTCAGCAATGGTCATCTCGCCTCAACCAGGGCCTGGGGTGAAAAGCAGACACTTGTGACCAACTTGTCTACTAAGTTATTCATTGCTATACATCTGCTTATCTACCCATCTACATGGCTTATCATTTACTTATACCTATTTTCCCCCATAAAGATTAAAAGAGGCTTCTGGACACTGTGAGAACTCAATGAGAATCTGTGAGCTCAATTCAACCTATGTATCTTCAGTGGTCCAGGAAGTTCTTATGGGTGAAACAGCTGGAGGAAGAACAAAGCCTGAAATGAGAGTTGGGCAGGTTGGGCACCTGGCTTCTGGCCATTTGTGCTCTGCCTGTGTCTCATCAATGCTGCCCAAGAAAGACTCAGATTCCACAGTGGACCTCTTTCTTGTCAGTTTCCTGCAGGCTGCTAGCTGTTCCTTTGATGCCGTTTTGTTTCGATACAAGAGATAGTGGTACAAAAGGCCCACCTGCCTTCAGCCTTCCCAGGTAGTGAAGACTCTCCTGTCTGCTCTGAAGGGCAATTTAAGAACACACTATAACACTTACTTTCCTCTGCTCTGTTCTGCTCTGCTCTGCTCTGCTCTCTTCTCCTGTCCTCCTCTCTGCTCTCCTCTCCTCACATACATTAGGATGGCTACTCTCAAAAGAGAAAAGAAACTGGTAAAGACGTGGAGAAAATTTGAAACCTTTGTGCACTGCTGGTAGGAATATAAACTGGTTCAGCGTCTGTGGGAAACTCCAAAAATTAAGAATAGAATCACTATATGATCTGGCAATTCCACTTCTGGGTACATACTCAAAGTAATTGAAAGCAACGTCTCAAAGAGATGTTTGTACACTTGTGTTCATATTCACAGTAGCCAAAAGGTAGAAGCAGCACAGATGTCCATCAAGGAATGAATAAATAAAATACAGTCTATTTATACAACAAAGTATTATTTAGCCTTACAAAGGAAGCAAATTCAGACACATACTACAACATTGGCGAATTTTGAGGATATTATGCTAAGTGAAATAAGTCAGTCACAAGAGGACAAATACTACATGAGTGTACTTGCACAAGATGCCTCGACCAGTCAATTTCCTCGAGGCAGGAGGGAGACTGGTGGTTTGCAGGCACTGTGGGGAGGGAAGAATGAAGTGCTTAATGGGTGCAGAGTTTCAGTTTTACAAAATGAAGAGTTCTGAAAATCATAGTCATACAACAGGATGAATGTATTTAACACTACTGGACTTAAAATGGTTAGGAGGGCAAATTTTATGTGTATCTTACTACAGTTTTTAAAAATGGCAAATGTTTAATAGGGACTTCAAGAAAGAGTTATCTAAATGGTCAATAAGCATGTGTCAAAAAGCTTTTCTCCCTGCTTTCTTGTAGGAAATTTAGTTTGAGGTTTTACATTTAATTCATTTTGAGTTGATTTTTTATGCATAGTGTAAGATAATGATTCAGTTTCATTCTTTGGCATGTGGTTATCCAGATTTCCAGAATCATTTGTTGAAGAGACTGTCCTTTCTCCATTGCATCTTCTTGGCTTGCTTGTTGAAGATGAGTTGATGATAAATGAAACGAATTTTATTTTGGGGTTCTCTGTTCTGCTTCATTGGCCTATATGTCTGTCTTTATGCCAGAATCATACTGTTTTGATTACTGCAGCTTTGTCATATAATTTGAAATTAGGAAATGTGACACTCCCAGCTTTGTTGTTCTTTCTCAGGATTTATTTGGCTATTAACATTTTTGTGGTTCTATGTGAATTGTAAAATTGGTTTTCTTTCCACTTTATTTTTTTTAAGTATTTATTTATTTATTTTTGTGGCACTGGGGATTGAATTCATGACCTTGTGCTTGCCAGGCAGGCACTTAGGCCACTGAGCTAGATCCCTGGCCCTTGTGTTTTTGAGACAGGGTCTCACTATGCTGTTCAGATTGGCCTTGAGCTCACTTTGTAGCCCAGGCTGGTCTCGAACTCACAATGATCCGCCTGTCTCAGCCTCCTGAGTGCTGGGATTACAGGCATGAGCTACCACACCTGGCTCTCTTTCCACTTTATAGTGACTGCATGGAATCTGTAGATCACTTTAGGTAGTACGGACATTTTAACAATTATTAATTCTTCCAATCTCTGAGTACCACATATCTTTATATTTGGTTCTTAATTTCTTTCATCAGTGTTCTGCAGTTTTCAGTACAGTTTTTCACTTCTTTAGTTTATTTCTAAGTGTTTTATTGTTTTTAGTACTATTATATACAGCATTACTTTCATTTCCTTTTCAGATAATTCATTTTATGTGTGTAGAAATGCAAATGATTTTTGTATATTGATTTTGTGGCCTGCAGTTTTACTAAATTTGTTCTAACAGTTTTTAAAATAGCATCTTTATTGTTTTCTGTATATAGTATCATGTTTACAAACAGGGAAAATTTTGCTGCTTCCTTTTCAATTTGGATGCCTTTAATGTTTTATTCTTGCCTAATTACTCTGGCTAAGATGACCAGAGTCATCTGGTAAGAGTGGACAGCCTTCTCTTTTCCTGATCTTAGAGAAAAACCTAGTGTTCACCACTGAGTATGATGCAGGGAGTATGACACAAGGAAATATCTTATTTGCTCATGGTAAGTATTCTTTTTAATATGCTGTTGAATTTGGTTTGGTAGTGTTCTATTGAGGATCTTTGTATCTATATTCATCAAGGATATCAGCCTGTAATGTGATGTGTGTGTGTGTGTGTGTGTGTGTGTTATTTTTGTGTGGCTTTGGTATCAGAGAAAGGCTGATCTCATGAAATGAATTTAGAAGTATTCCTTCTTACTCAATTTTTTGGAATCTATCCAGAAGGGTGGATATTAATTCTTCTTTATGTGCTTGATCAAATTCAACAGTGAAGTCATCCATTCCAGGGCTTTTCTTGACTGGAAGGCTTTTGATTACTCCACACTAGTTATAAGTCTGCTCAGACTTTTATTTCTTCATGATATAGTTAAGGTAAAGTGTATTTTCCTAGGAATTTATTGTTTTCTTTTAAACTATCCAGGTTTTTGGCATGTAATTTTTCATAGTACTATCTTACAATCTTTTTATTTCTGTTGCATCAGCTGTAATGTTTCTTCTTTAATTTCTAATTTTATTTATTTGAGTCATCTGTTTTTCAGTGGGTTTTGGTAAGGTTTATCAATTTTAGTTTTTAAAAAACAAATTCTTGCTTTCATTGTTTTTTCCAATTATTTTTCTATTTCTATAATCCTTGTTACTTCCATCCTTTTACCAACTGTGGGCTTAGTTTGTTATTCTTTTTCTAACTCCCAAGAGTATAAAGTTAAGTTGTTTAAAAGTGTGATTTTTTTTTCATTGTCTCACTGTGAATTTTCCAATTTTCCTTCTGCTACCAAGTACTAGTTTCTTTCTGTTATGGTAAAAAAAAAATATTTAGCATGATTTAAATCTTCTCAAATTTGTGAAGACTTATTTTGTAATCTAACCTATGACTTATCCTGGAGGATGATTCAAGTGCATTTGAAAAGATTGAGTATTTTGCTGCTATTGGGTGGAATGTTTTCTATAAGCCAGTTTGGTCTCTACTATTAAGTCATCTTTTGCTTCTTTAGTGATCTCCTGCCTGGATATTCTATCCATCATTGAAAGTGAAGTATCAAAACATCCAGAGATGTTCAACATGATTATTCGGTAATGAAATATAAATGCAATCTACCACCCAGTCACCAAAATAGCTAACGTGAAACAGAGAAAATGATACCAAGGATCGCAAGGAGCAACTGAAACTCCTTTTCTATACTGTGAACACAAAGGTAAATAGACACAATCATCTGGAAAATGATCCAAAATTGGGTAACATTTAATGCCAATGATATGCCCACCTCTTGACTCAGAAATTCTGCTCCTAACAATATATCCTATAGAAATGCATATGTTCGTCTGCCAAAAAACACTAACAAGAATGTTCATGGCAGCTTTATTCATAAAAGCAAAAAAGTGGAAACAACCCAAGTGCCAACCAAAAATAAGATGGGTCAACAAATTGCAGTAGGAGTATTTAAGAATTATTACACAGTAATAAAAAACAAAGTGCTGCTATAGACAAAAATATGAGTGTTATTGTTATGGATTCAAAATG
>RJWT010038883.1:0-12769 GCA_004365215.1 Cuniculus paca | reverse complement strand
CTAAATTCCCCAAAGCTGATCCTTTACCTGACAGTGCTGCCTCCTCTGCATGTGGGAAAGCTGGCCTGGTACATCAGGACCCACTATTCCTGCTCAGATCCCGCCCTTTCCTCAGTATCCCATCTCCTTTTTTTGAAGACCTAATAAATACAGGCCTCCCAGAGACATTCCTTGTCTCAGTTTCCAAAGTCTTGAACTCTGTTAGAGGGTTTTGACCCTCCTGGAGCCCTAAAATCATACCACATGTCATATTTATTTAAGCCTTCACTGTATACTCATTTGGAGGATTGGGGATCTTGGCCAGCTCCCCAATATCCCACACCACAGAAAAGGAATGGTTTCAGAGTTCAAACTTCAACAGAAGGCTGTTGAATACGTTTACCCACAACATAGGAAACCACTAGTTTTGTGTATGTTTGCCATTTCTTTAACAAAATTTAGGGCTCACTGTTTTCAATTAAAGCAATTTCACTGTGTTAAAATTTAGAACAGAATTTCCACGATCAATCAGTGTGAATGTTAAACCGATGATTCACAGGAGATAAAACCACTACACATTTTGAAGATAAATTTACAGGATGGCACACTCCTGTAATCCTAGTACTGGGCAAATCAAGGCAGGAAGACTGTGGGGAGTTTGAGGCCACACTCAACGACATAGAGACCCTGTCTCAGAAAACAGAACAAAACAAACAAACAAACAAAAAACACAAAGTTAGAAGTTACAAAGTTCCTTGCTCAAAAATTCTTTAGTAGGCAGCCCGTATGATATTTTGTGTGTTTTGATATGGCCACGTCTGAATATATTACATCCTATCTTGCCTATCTTGTAATTCAATTTAAAATGGAAACTTGAACTTCTATAATTAGATTTTTCAGTTCTGATTATCTCTGCAACAGTCTACGCTTTAGATGTAACCTCTATAAATTCCTAGTGTTATTCAGAGAAAAGATTTATGAAAGTCTAAAACCAGATGCTTTATTTGTATTACTTATTAATTTGGTTTCTACATACAATTCCAAAACTTCTGTTCTGCACAATACATTAGGACAGAGTTTTATTATCATGGTTTATTTTGTTCCATAATCTGAATCATTCATAGTCATTTTGACTCTTAGTAGTTTAAAGAGAAACTGAGATAATTTGAATAGCTGTCATATATTTTCTTACACAGATAATAAGAAACAGTGAAATTCCATGTTGTCAGGAAAAGTGTCTTAAGCTTCATTAATAAATGCAGTTCTATCATTACTTGAGTTGATGCACTTTAAATGTGTTTTGAACGATTAATGTCCTATATTTTTGGAGTGCGAATGTGCCTGTATGTTACAGAAAAATCATTTTATATTTCAAAAGTGACTCTTTGAGGATCAATCATGTACACTCTCAGAATACCTAAAGGCTTTTGTCCTATTTTACTTTCTATATAAGGTTTAGAAACCTTGATTAGTCTCATCATTAAGTTGCGTGTCATTACATGGGATCTTCAGTATTAGTTGGATAGCCATTGACCTTACTGACTTTGCATTTTCAAGAAAGAGACTTATGATGTAATCTTGCTAATTTAAGTTTTCAACCAGGAATCATAAAATTATATTTAAAAAAACATAATATAATTTTCATGATGATCTTGCCACTGAAATTCCAGCTGTAACTCATACTTGGTATTTATTTTAAGATATTTTCCTGGAAGATGACTGAAGACTATTGTAATAATATTATAATATATTCACATTTCTTTTCTTAACCTAAACTTTATTATTATTTTCTGATAAACTCAGAGAAAACAAAAGAAGAGATGCAAGGGCTAGGGATCAAGAGAAATAGAAAGCATAAAGAGATTTTATTCTTAATCAAATAATTTTTCTTTATATAAGAAATAAAAACAATAACATTTAAAGGAAATTTCAAGTGCTAATAATATACGTGTAAAACTACTTATGATTGTTTTGTTTCTGCAGTCCTTAAGGAAAAGCTTACAGAAGACTATATAAAAATATTCTTTGTCATTGTACTAAGAATTTTCCATGTTTTAAAGTGCACTGCTTACTTATTCAATCTTTATCTAAAGGAAAGTTCAAAGTGTAGTATTTGTCAGAGAATTTATAATCATACTCTGAAAAATGTTTTTGACATAGCAGGCTAGACAAACTATACAAGATTAAAGATAAAATTTCAAATTGCTGTTACTAACAAAAAAGTCATAGACTTTTAACTTAAAAGATCAGTAGAGAAATTAAGAAGTTCAAGCTATCATTGAATCCTTTTGAATTGGAAACCTCTAACAATGTTATATATAATTTTTCTACCTTATTTGGTGAGTATTTATATATTAAGTATGCTATATAGACAAGAAGGCATTAGAACTAGTTAAGAAAGGTTGAAACCATTGTTCCTTGATCCTAGAATGGGGAGTCTTGGTTTGTGGTTATTTTCAGCATAGTTCTGTCTTCTCAAGAAGTATTTACCATTGGATATTCTCCTTGTATTTCACAGTCAGCAGATAGTAACAGAAAGATTCGAACCACACTATTTTATCAACATAGAGATACTTCATCAATTTCATTTATCCAACAGATGAAAAGATGGGCAATTGTTGATGGATTTGACAGCCATTCCAACAGCTCTGGAAGAAAAGGGAACTGATACAAGAGCTTAAAGGCCAATTTGCATTCTCATGAAGGAATGGGAATTGGTAATTAAACTTCGGCTAGAACAGACTGTCTTCAGTATTTCTTACCTTTGATTAGGAGAAAATGGCACAGAAATGGACTTCTGATGAATTAAAGACAAAGATGAAAGGTAAAACTAAAGAGTTAGTAGACAACAATTTAAGAGAATACTTTTGTGACCTCGTGTACAGAGTGACTTCAAAAGCTAAATTTCTGAGAAAATTATATGACAATATAAACTTAGTTTTAATCACATAAAAATTAGAGTTTTTATATTCAACGCAACCTGCATGGAAAAATTTACAAATTCCATTCAAATTCTTGAATGACTTATGAACCAAACATTCACCAGGGGCCTGTTTATTTTAATTGACTGGCTGAAATAATTCAGTGGAAATTACAACTGCTTCCCACCTCACAGAGAGACACACTTTAAAATAGGAGTGCTTGGTAGGCTGAAGCAGGATCAAAAGCTCAGTCCAGTGAGACCCTATCTCCAAATTTTAAAACAGTGGGGGTGGGTGGCTAGGGATTTAGCTTTTCTGCCTTTAATAACACTACTTAACACTTTTCAGAAGAGAACAAAATATTGTTTTGTATCATCTATGATGCTGAGTATAGAAAAAAAATTCTTAGTCATGTAAAGAAACTATAAAATGGGATCCATAACAGAGAATACGCTGTTCATGGAAATAGGCTATTAAATTTCCTGGGACTATCAATTGGATTAGGAGTCATAAACATTAATTCACCTTAAAGAAACAGGCTCAAGGATAGACCCCAAAAAATAACTTCATTTAATGTAATTTGTTTTTATATGATATTTATTAGATGTGTCCACATAAAATTGTTCGGCACAAATATGTTTTCAGTTATATAAGAGGAGTTGATTTTCTTTCTCATAGCTCTTATTTTCTTTCACTCAACAGGATGATTTTAATATTGATCATTTGAACAATGTACATATGTCCAAGACTTCAAAGTTCTCTATCCCAGGAATGGCCACAATGATTGCTGCTCTACCAAAATGATAAGAAAAGTATACTAGTATGTGTCCTGTGTGGCCATGTGATAATTTCTTGATATATATATATATATATATATATATATATACACACACACACACAAGAGTAGAATTCTGGGTCATAGTATATATAAATGATTAACTCATGAGTCATGTTTTATAGTTCTCCAGTATCGTTAAAACAATCAACACTCTTATCACCACATAATATTTGCTACATCCCTAAATATTCATTACTATGTGTCATTATTCATCTTTTTATCTTTGGGTCAACTTTTTTGTAGCTCTGTCTTCAGTGGTATGTTTTGCTCACATACCAGTGAATTAGGCAACACTAATCTCCATCAGTTTTCTCAGACTCAATAATGCCATGATTTTTGTTGTTGTTGTTAAATCCAAGCTACCTTTAGTTATAGGATAAAGGAGTATCTTAGACAAAGAACTTCATAAATACAGAATTTACTTGATTCAAATATCCTCGTCTAAGACTAGGCTCATCTTCAGTTCTCTCAATGTATTCCCTTTCCAGAGCCTTCACATATTTTAAAAAATATATATTATGTACATTTTATAATTTATTCCCATGGAAATGTTATTTTAATACAAACCACTTTGCCATTACTGGCAGAGATGTTATCCAATAAATAAATTTTTAAATACACATATGAGCAAACATTTCCAGAAAGAATTGGAATACTTTTCCTTTAGAGATACATTTATTGACACTCACAAAGATCTTTTTGCATTATGAGAAATTGCATTTTGGTGATTTTTAACACTAAGGTAAGAATCTGAATAGGTACAATAAGATAAATTATATAGTTGAGGTCATAAAGTCTGTACTCTAAACTTCTTAAATGGCAAGGTTCATTTTAATACACTAGTCTGATTTTTTTCTAACCTAACATTGAGCCTTCCACTCTACACTCAGCCAAATAAAATGAATGGCTTTGCATATTCCCCAGAGGCACCAAATTCCTGTTATTCAATGGTCCTCTGTTAATCAACTTTCTACTCTGAGACATGATACCTGAGATCCATGATTTGAAGGAGGACTGATTTACTTTGGTGTGTGGTGTCAGGATTCAGTCCATGGTTGGTTGGCTTTAGGGCCAGCATCATGGTAGATGGGTGTGATGGAGCAAAGATGGCCACTGGGAAGCACAATAGGGCACCAGTGTGAGAGAGAAAGGGGAAAATGATCAGACATGGAGGAAAAAATCAGACCTCCGTAACGCATCCAGATACACCAGGAATGTGCTTCATTAATCTGAAGCAGATCATAAAGCTAATCAAATTGACTTTTGACTCTAACCACACACATCCCTTTACATCTGTAACCTGTGCCATAATATTTCTAAGGTTCACTACTTTCTACACGTTTTGCTGTTCTCCAATAAAGTTCTAAGAAATAAGCGTAACTCTTGTTGACTTTAAACTTATGTTGTTAGCATACGAAACTTATATTGTTTTTCAGGGTACTCTTTAGATGTCTCATCTTCTGAGGACCTGTCCTAATACTTTAAAACAGTATTTTCATGTTTCTGCATAATGCTTTTTTCATCTGTCAAGTTCACATACATTATATACTACTGTGATCATTTTTGTTTTCTTCAAAATGCAATAGAAATGCAAGAAATATGTTTTGCTCACTAATTTAAGCTCAATGGTCTATACAAATGCTTAATAAATATTTACTGAGAGAATGAATAGTTAGGTGGATGAATGAAAGAAGGAATAAATGATATTTAATATCTATCCCTCAAAAAACAACAATTTTGTGGAGATTGTGGAAGAGATAGAAATGTATATTAGAGCCTATGCAATATCCCTCGAATTATACTGGGTAGATAGACTCTTCCTCAACATAGTCCTAAACTTACCTTGGTTTGAAAGACAATACTGAGAAGGAAATAAACATGTATTCACTAATTTTAAGATAAGATGAACTAATTATTTGATTTGATGATTCAAATTGTTTTAAACAATACACTATTAATCAAATGAAATAGACTCAAATGGCCTTGAGAAATTTATAATACTGATTAAAAATATCTCAATCTGGCTTTTGAGTTATTATGTTATCAATCTCTCAATATAAAGCATACTCAAATCTAAGAAATAAAGGATAACAGAATTTTGAAGAACAAAATGATGGGATAGGAAATAGATTAATACTTATTTGAATGGAATATGATTTCTTTCAAAGTAAAATTCTTTTCACTACACTCAATTTAAAATGTGAACTGATTTTTCAAGAGTTTAATGAGATCACAAATTAATGTTAGAATTGAGTTAGTACCTGCTATGGTACCTGCTATGGATAGTCCCTCAAAGCCTCATCAAGGCAGGATTCTTAGAATGCGTGATTGATTCATAGTCCAATGCTGGGATTATGGGTGTGAGTGCTACACCCATCCTAGAGCCTACATACCATATAAGGCACAGAAACAGTCTTCTCTCATGCTTTCCTTTCCCTTTTGCTCTTGTTGCTTTTGCTGTTTTCTGCCACCATGAACTGTTGCCCTCTGTCATATGTCACTCTGCCTTGGAGCCAGATGAATATGGGCTGAAAACTCCATGAACTGTGAGTTAAATAAGCCTTTCCTTCTTTAACTTTGGGTGTTGAGTACTTTGTCTCAGCAACTACAGAAAAGCAAACAACACAGAATTTGGTACCAGAGGACTGGGGTTGTTGCGACTGTATCTGACCATGTTGTTCAAGAGCAATTAGAATGGCTTGTGGGAAAAATTTGGAAAAGTTCAGAGATGTTTCCTGAAAGAGTAGCCCTGGAACAGCTTAGGCTGTTCTTTATGGGAGATTCTGGTCAGAACTCAGAAGACCAGAAGACTGATAGAAATCCTGCTGGTAATGACCAGGCTCAGGAGGTTTCTGCTGGAAAGGACTGCATTAGTTGTTGGACTCCAGACAATGTGTGTTATAGCTTGGCAGAAACTTTGTCTGTATTTTCCTTGTGGCCAGAGACTTTGCCTGAGACTATGATTAAGGGTGGCAGACTAATTAATCTGGCAGAAGAAATTTCAAGGCAGTCAAATGTTGAGGCTATGGCACGGCTATTGTTGGGGGCTATTAGCCAGATTTATGTTGTGAATCAAGAGCAAAGATACCAGCAGGATGATTTACAATGTGAGTGTCACCTGAAGGGAAGCTCTAATAAAGCTTTGGACTGCAATGATAGAGATGAGGAGATCTCATTTTGCTGAGAAGGAACAGAATAGAAAAGATGGCCTGAAGGCATCACAAAAAGCATCAAGCCTTTACCCTGTGCAGTCTTAAAACTGCAAAAGTGAAAGACTATTTTGAGGAGAATGCCTCAGAGGACCATATTGCAGAATGGTGGCAGCCACACTATGTTCCAGAATGATGACAGTGGCCACACCAAGTTCCAAAATGGCAGTGGTTGCACCAGGTTCCAGAATGACAGTGGCACAGAGAACTTGTTCCTCAGAATCAGATTCAGAGTGCTCAGCAATCCAGGCACTCAATCCCTGCAGCCAAGAGAGAAGAAAGCCTGGCTATTGCTCCAGCTGGTAACAGACCTTGGCATTGTCATGTGGCACTGGTTTTAGGTGCACACAGAATGCAAGATTTATGAGGTTAAGAAGACTTCTGCCTAGATTTTAGAAGGCCTGGGAGCCCAGGCAGTGTGCCCCTGAGAGGGCAATGTGTGAAGCTGTGAATGTGAAGCTGAAGGTGCAGTGGAGACCCCAGAAGTTTGGAAAAGCCAGGAACATGGATCACCTAAGGAAAGCTGCAAGGATGGAGCAGAGAGGGCCTAAGAGAGAAGCACTGGGAGCTACAACCACCAGAAGTGCCACAGGCAGAGTCACACAAGCCTTTTGAAGCTCACAATGTATCACAGATTTCTTCACATGTTCTACATGGAACTGCAGGACTTAATGTTTGCCCTGCTGGATTTCATACTTTCTTTGGTCCCATTACTTTGTACTCCCCTATTTGTACCTTTTGGAATGGTAATGTTTATCTCATGCCATTTAATGTTAGATGTATTTAACTTCCTTTTCCTTTTACAGGGACTCACAGCTAAGAGTTTGCCTTAAATCTCAGAGGAGACTTTGGACTGGGACTTTTTGTAGTGCTGAAACTGTTAGCAACTTTTCTAGTTTTGGACTAAATGTCTTTTGCATAAAGGATGTGCATGAGTCTTTGGGGGTCCAGGGGAACAATGTTATGGTTTGTGTCTGGATGTCCCCTCAAAACCTTATACAGTGATGGGGGCAAGCTTCTAGAATTTGTGATTGATTCATTTTCCAATTCTGAGAATTGTTGCAACAACATAAAAAGAACTAGAGAGGAAGAAGTAGTGTTGTTGGTTCTCCTGTTGCTGTTTGCTCCCCTGGAGGAACTTTTCAAGCTGCTTTCCTGGTAAGAACTTGGCTGCTCTTATCAATGGTGGAGTTTGGGACCTCATTGTCTCTGAGGTTGGCTGTGGTACTTTTTTGGGGATCTCTGGTCCCTACTTTGAGCATTGCTTTCTTGCTCCAGTGCAGAACCCTCAGCCTAACGGTACAGATCCTTCATCCCTTTCGAGCTTCCACCACCGACCTTTGGGCCTTCCCAATGCATTTCTGTGAAACAGACTTGCATGAGACATTGTCCTGGGCTCTAGGCCTCCAGCTGGACTCGTGGGGGGCATTATCATGGTCTCTAGGTCTTTAGCTGGATTCATTCAGGACATTGCCATGGAATCCAGACCTTCAGCTCAATTCTTCGGGTCTTTAGTGTGTGCACAGATTCCCTACATTTTTTTGTATTTTACTCTTTGGGTAACTATTATAAAATAATACTATAAATTATGTGCCCTATATTGTGTGTCCTGTATTAAATTGTTTTCTTTGAAAACCCTGACTGCAACAGTGTGTAATAACTGTAGTGGTGCCCCATGTGCATGGCTCTGAAATTAGTCTTTTTAGGAAAATTTATAGTAAATATATATATATATATATAATATATATATATATATATATATAAATGCACTGTAGGGTTTTTATGTTTTATACTAAGACTTTTTAAATGAAAAAAATCATTTTAGGTGGACGATTCTGTATATTTTCTGTGAACCTAGAGCTAAAATAGAGGCCAAGAGAGACAAAACAAAATGTCCAGACTTTCAAATTCAAAGTCTTCTATTTTAAATCTTCATTAAAATTTGAAGGCAAGGACTAGCGATGATGCTTAGCAGTAGAGCAATTGTCTGGCCTACATGATCCTGGGTTCAGTCACTAGCACTGAACAAAACAACGAAGCCTAATGTCTTACAGCTACCACACATATTAAATTTTGCTTATTTTGACACTTGGCTAACAGACCTTAACTTAGTCATTGAAGGTCCATAAACTGAAATAGCCTAAATATCTTAAGTAATATGCATTTTCTAATTTGACAGTACAATGAAAGACTGCATTAAATTCATTTGAAGAAAATGTAAGTAAATCCTGATATTTTACATAATACTACTCAAAGCAGGTAACTAGATCCATAAAATTTTCTAAAAAGAATCAAAAGGTCCATTCAGAATATCTTTGTAGCACTTATCTATTGCTGTATGACAACTGTCACAAAGTTAACAACTTCCTACACCATCCAATTACTATCTCAAAGCTGATTCAACTGAGATCCAGGTGTTGGCACAATGGGTCCCTCTCTGGAAGTTCTGGGGGAGAATATCCTTTAGGACTCATTGAAGTTAGTAGCAGAATTCATTCCACAGCTTGTAAGAGTGAAGGTTTTTCTTCCTTACCTATTTTAGTGTCCATGCTCTCAGCTCTTTGAGGCTGCTCTGCAGTCCTTGCACTTTGTCCCATCATCCATCTTGTCAACAACAGCAAGTCACCCTCAGTGCCATTTTCTGTGCTATCCCCTTCTTTTACCAGCCAGAAAGAACTCAGTTTTTAAAAGACTTCTGCAGGTTGATTAGGTCCATGTGATCATTTAAAATTATACCCGTATGTTGAAGCAAATTAATCAGCATCCTTAATTCCATCTGCAAAATTCTTTTTGTTGTAGACTGTCACCTGCTCACTAGCATGAAATATATTCACAGTGGGTAGTGCCAGAGTGGGAAATTCTGGTAGATCAGTTTTTCAGTTTTGTCTACAACACTAATGGAAAAAAAAAATCAAAATTTAGATTTATGCTAATGAAATCCCACAAATTCTGATTTTTCCCTTAAAATCTGGGAGAGACTTTCTGTAAATTCTTATTTTAGGTAAATAATATTATTATTTGTCCTACAAGAGAATCATTTCAAAAGAATATTTATATAAATTAATACTTCGTGCATGTGAAGTTGTTTACCTAAAACAGCTATGATAAGCAAATTGTTGAGTGAGGGAATTTAGCTCAGCAATACTACTTGAATTAGAAAATGCCTCCTAAACACAGATTTTGTTATGTTTTCAGACTTCAGAGAAATCAGAAGGATCCACAACAGTGTCAGAGAATCCCACGGAGATTTTTTGTGCAAGATGTTTCCTGACTGATTGCATCCTTGGGAGTGTATTTCATTACACTCCTAGTATTTCAGTTGTAAACAAATACTTCTGTTGTTATCTTTAATAAGCCTCTAAGAGAAATGAAAACTGAGCATGGATAGATTTTTTTGTTTTAAATGGGTCAAGTCTTCTTGCTAGTTTCTGACACTGAGCATCTTTCTGATATTTAGGTGTTTCATTAACTTGAAAAAAAAACTGACAAAAAACTCAGTGCTAAGAAAGGTTGAAATAGTAGCCGTGAAAAGATTTTATAACTTAAGAAATGACTTCTGTAAAGCAGTGAGTAATATTTGGTGTCAGCGTCCTTAAAATCAGGGAACTCCTTTCTTATTACAATGTGAATCATACTTTCAAGGAGCATATAAAATTAACATTTGAGTCACTCTATTTCAAATTTTCTCTCTAGTTCAATTCGCTACCATACTTTTTAGCCTAACCTTTCTACTGTGAAGTCAATTTTTTCTTGTGATGAAAACTGTAGTGGAAGCCCTTAGTCATGTGTAACTGTGAAGATTTAAGTTTAAATTGTGTGGAGACTGCATGTGTGACATGCTGTGGATCATCACAGGCGCTTTCTCGAGGCAGAACCACCAGAGCCTTCATGTCTAAAAGAACTTCTAGAAGCAACAGACAGGAGAGACTGTCTCGCTGATATGGGTCATCTCTGAAGCAAACCCAGAAGGAAGCACTATTTCCAAAAGAAAAGAGATTTTCTTGGGGACACTTGGGCAAAGAATGTGAAATCTCAAGAGACTCAGATTTATGCCCTGCTCCATTCATTTCTAGAAGGCAGAGAAAGGGACATAAACCTGACAGAATTTCACTCAGAGCTTAACAAAGTGCAAGGCACATAAAAGACATGCAGTTAGTAGAAATTGATTAACAGCCAGCCCATCTTCTTTTTAAAAACGTTTTCAATAACACATGTTTGCAGTACATCATGTTTGCATTCCTTGTGTGGAGTTCCAACATGGACATCACACACTTTCATTCCTCTTTACATCTCCTTTTGCACCCCTCCCTCTTGATCTCCTTACTATTTTTATTTTTCATGAATGTTTTTAGGCCATGTTTTTAACTGAATAATTATTATTATATGCCCCATATCTAATAAAAATAGCAATCACTAGGAAAGAACCTATTGGAATATCATTAAGAATAAACTATTTGTGAGATTATGAGCACTATAGCTTACTGACTTGAAGTTACATTTAAAGAATTGAAATTATATTTCTGAGTAGAATGAGAATAAGTGAATAATGTATATGCATAAATTTTTAATCATTTTAAAATGTGGAATTAAGAAAAGGAAAATTTTCCTTATACTGTGGCATATATTTATTGGTTTTACGTTTTTATAATGATCAGAACTCACAGTATCACCCTAAGTAGTCGAAAGTGTTTTAGGACTTGTGACTTTTCGTCTTAAATGTTGACCTGCATCACTTCCTATGTAATAACTATGAGATACTCATTTTGTTTAAATTATTTTGTTTAGCACTTGTATGAGAAGTGTCACCCACTAATATGACTAAAATCACCACCAAGCATGCACTTTCTCACCCTCCTGGGCCTGCTCTTTCTGAGGTTTTGAAAGCTTGTGTGATTTTTGGCCTTCTATGAAGACTTAAAGACCCTAAAGATTTTTTAAAAGCAAGTGTAAATGGTAGACTCTGGTATTACTTTTTATTTGACCCTATTTGTTTGACTCTCTGTTATCAGTAAATGTTTTTAGTGGCTTAAATGTCACATTAGTGCCAGGGGATAAAACATTTCAAGGTGACTAACTGACTTCCAGGTGATAAGGGAATAGTTCCATCTTCATCCTTAAAAGTTAAGGATATATTTTATTTTTTGGCTAGACAGGCTAGTTAGCCTTAGGGTTTTCAGACTTATACAATATTAAATGCACAGTACAGTATTTTCATTACTTAAAATAATTTTCAGCTGTTGAAAGCTATTTTCTATGCTAAAAAATGGAGTCTGATATGATAGTGAAAATGGAAAAAATCTGGTTCAGACATGAAGAGCTCTTAGTTCACATAAAGTATCCCCAGCTGGGGCAGAAAAACAATGGGTTGAGATTAACAGATTACATGGTGAGGCTCTGAACAGAACTACTGAGGATCAGTGACTCCAAATATTCAGTCTGAGTGATTCTTTGTAATAAATTTTGGCTGTGCATTTACTCACTCACATATATTCTAACATGTGTAAGATACCTGTGATAGCAATGATGTTATAGGGAAATTAAAATGTTTCAATGCTCTGCATTGATAACTGGAAAATGGGCTAATGAATAAAGAAAGCAATGAAGTGGGGCTTATAATAATAGAGAAGAAGAAAATAGAAAAATTGTTGGTTGAAAAATATGTTACTGGAAAAAGAATTCTATCAAGACAAAGTTAAGAGAACACTCTCTCTGAGAACTCCCTAGTGTAAGAAACTGAAAGACTCAATAAGATACAAAATTCCCGATAAATATGGAGAAATGATTCTCAAATCCAATGGTGCTTTTATTCTTTGATTTGATTG
>RJWT010038882.1:0-12778 GCA_004365215.1 Cuniculus paca | reverse complement strand
CAGTATTTTCTTCTAGGGCCAGTGGTCTTTAATCTTACAAATCACATTCCTCTTTACCCCTCTTTATACTCTGTGAGTTTGTATGGAGGCTATTCAGTTCAAGGGGACTTTTTTCTGTGGTCCCATTTGGTGCAGTGGGTCAAATGGGGGTGTTGAACTAGGGAAGGTATGGAGACTTGGATTCTGAGGCTCCTATCATGGATTCCTGCTGGTTGGGGACCACTGCTAGTTATCCAGTGTATATTCTGGTGTCTGTGGGACCATTCCAGAGAGTCTCTTGTTGCCATGGGACACCCAGAAGAGCTCCAGGTCTGTCCAAGATGGATGTGGGAGATTCTTGGTGGCCCAGTGAGGGCATAGGGCACTGGATAGTGTCTCATGGGCATCTAGAGCACTGGGAAAAACATGCACACCTTTAACCCTCACTGCTAACTAGGCAGAGGACTAACCTATTGTGTCAGGCAGGGGCTATGCCTAGGACTCGCAGAATGCAGTGTGGAGACACCAATGTGCCCAGAGTGGGGGCAGTGTGCCAGACAGAGACTCATGCAGGATTGGCACACCCCATGTAAACTCAGGCTCCCTGGGAACTAGTGCTAGATGTCAGAGTTTCTGGCAGCTCTAGGATTGAGGCAGGGCAGCAATAACTGGGTGTAGTCTCGTGTGGGCACACCATGCCAAGTATCAACTCAAAATGGACCAGCGTTAGCTCTGTGTGCCAGATGAATGTCCCACTTGGCATGGGATAAGTTACAGGCTCCCTGCAGTGACTCAGGTGTGTCCTGGGTCCAATATCAAAGACTCCCAACACAATGATTACTTTTTTATCCTCTCAGAGTCTGACATCCAGCAAGTGTGGAGGGAGCCTCTGCTGACCCTGATCACTGGCCCCTGGTGTTTGCCATTGAAAATGCTGCCAGCCTTCCACATCCTCTGTGTCTGGAGTGGAGGCAAAGAGATGAAGGGCATGTTTACCCCTCGTCTATCCTGAGGGACTAGATTGCCATGCTGCTTGGATTCCGCCAGCTATCTGGGAAGTGATGAGTAAGGGTAGAGGCCCGACTGCTTCCCCTCTTTTAAACTCCTGTGTGTATGTCCTGTTTGATCTACAAGTCTCTTCTTTCAAATTGATTTTTTGCGTGTGTCAGGATGTGTGCTCCCCCAACCCTTCTTCCAACTCCTTGTGCTTTTAGTTGATCTCTGAGTCAGATGTGACTTCTCTACTCAGCTATTTTGGATCTCTGCAAAAAGGTGATTTCTTAATTTTGCCATTCCTTCTGTATACATTATCTATAATTCTGCAAAGAGGAACTTCAGCAGGAAAGAAGAAAATGTTTATGTATTTCTCTTTAATTTCTGATTTTTAGAATGAAGAGTTGGTTATTTTTGTAATGATTCATGAGCATTTCAGTTTTTGATTTTTCATATGCCTTTTTTGTTCTTTGTGAACTCATTGGTTTTTTGTATTATATACTTTAATCAACTACAGTCATTATGCTTTGTATTACTGAAATTGTTCCTTTGAAGGCCAGTGAGTCTCCCCCTTAGGATTACCTGGTATGTGTTAAGAAATGACTCCATCTGTGTTTCATAATATGCTTTCTATTGTAAGATGTCCAGACTAATTTTTTATGTGCGTATGTTTCCTGGCCAAGTCTTGGAATTAGCCATTCCTCTAAGGATACAATATTGTTCTTGGTTCCTTTTTGAAGCAGCGTTCTTAGAACCAGAGCCTGGGGGCTGGGAGTGATTATAGCTAGTGTGAGTATTGCTTTTTGGCTTTTTTCAATGGGCATACCTAGAAAATACGTATATTTGGAAATAGAATCGTCAACCTGTGCAGATATTTTCAAATTAAAAATATTTTTAAAAACTTTAATTTGCATCTGTTTTTACAGTAGAAATCTGATTTCTTAATGTCATTAACCATTAAAATTGTTTGCTTTCTCTGTTAAAATGTGAAGAGTTGCAAAATAATACCAATATTCTAATAAAAAAAACTAGTATGTGAAGCTTGGCCTTTTTTGTGTTTTATGTCCCCCCAAAGCCTCATGGCATCACGAGAGATGGGAGGGGGGAATTAAAGTCAGGACCCTGCACTTGCCAGGCAGGTGCTGTGCCACTGCATTATATCCCCAGCTCTGGCATTTCTTATAGTTATATTTGTCTTTAGAGTATATTTCTTTGGGGAAGTTTAGTGAAGATGTTATTCTTAAATCTATTAAGCCTGGAGAGAGAGAAAAAGTCTTTTATGTCACTATCTTGACTTGCATTTTGTTTCATGTGCTGCAAAATGAGGTTTCAATCATTGACTGACTGCATGTACCATTGGTGATCCGGTCAGGTTAATATGAAGCTGAAAATTTCCTATTGCCTTGTAATGCAGCTGTTGTAACACTGTAGTGCAACACAATAATCACATGGTTGTGGTGATGCTGGTATAAGTAAATCTACTACCAGCCTTATAAAGGTATAGCAAATATAGTCATATGCACTATATAGCACTTGATACAGATAATAAACAACTAGTTACTGGTATATATATTTACTATACTTTTTATCATTATTTCATATTGATCTCCTTGTACTAAAAAAAAAATTAACCATAAAACAGCATGCATGTTAGGCTAGCAGCAGTCTCAGACATTTGATGTTAACCAAGCATCTTGATTGCATCAAGAGGCCATAATGATTGACCTATACTAGGTTTTGTAACTATAGTGTCTTATATTTGCACAGTGATAATACCACTTAACACTACAAATCTCAGATTATATCCCTGTGGTTAAACAATGCACGACTACTTAGTTTTCAGAAATGACTTATCAAGCAATGCATGACTATATTTAGGTTTTAGAAATTACTGTTATCTTCTTGATTTAATTTTTAGAATATGTAAATTATATATGTGGCTTAAAAATTAAAATTATATGATAAGGAATATTACCTTTTAATTTCTACTCATGAATTCTCCATGTTTTTATGAATAACTTTTTATTGATTTTTGATTTGTCTTCCAGTAGATTTGTTGTTGCTAATAAAAGCAAATATTCAACTAGATATTTGCATTTTTTTATTACCCAAGAGATTGTACTATATCTTCCAACCTTTTCTTCTCCTTTATGAATACATGTTGGAGACTACAGTATGACAGTTTTAAAGTTTTTCCTATTCTATTTTATGGCAGCATCGTATTTTTTGATATAATATATCATATTATGTTTCACATGGCTACCACTGATGCATATTTGGAGTGTTTTCCAGTCTTGATTACAGGTCATTTGCTAACTTATAATCATGTGTACAAAAATTTCATATTTTTGCTGCTGTCTTTAGGAATACTGAGTCAAGAGTGAATGAATACATGTATGTAAATTTTATGTAAATTTTATAATTCTCCTTCATAGGCACTGCATTATTCTGAATTCCTACCAGCAATGCTTTAGAGAGCTTATTTCTCTCCAGCACCATCAAGGTAATAGCTTTTTGAACTTCTTGATTTTTGTCAGATTTCTTATTCTGATAGATTAGAAATAATTTCTTGATGGAGTTTAATGTGCATTTCTTTTTTATGCTTAGAAGCCATTGTAATTTTATTACTGAATTATCTGCTCCTGTTTTTCTGCGAACTTTGCTATCTGGATCTTTTTAGTTTTTAGGAGCTTACTCTTTAATAGACACATTAGTTTATTGTTTAGGATACAAGTTACTAGTGCTTTTCCCTATTTGTTACTTGCCTTTTCTTTTTACTTTACTTTATACTTTTTGAGAGACATGTAAAATTTTTTTGTATGCAGCTCAATTTATGAATCTGAATTTTGTTTTGGTCTAGAAAGAGAAAATAGTTTGTTAATATACTTATTGCAAATAACTTGTCGTAATTGTGGTTTATTTTTCACTCTTTAAATCATTTTTTTGTTGTTGTTTTTGAGATAGGATCTCACTTATATAGTTCAGGCTTGAGCTCATTGTGTAGTCCCAGGCTGGCCTCAAAACCATGGCAATTCTCCTGCCTATGGGCCACCACACCTGGCTTAATTGTATCTTTTGGTAAGTAGTTCTTAATTTTAATATACTAAAACTAATCAATGTTTTCCCTTCTGATGAGTGCTTTGAGGATTCAATCTAAGAAGTCATACTGTCTCATGAAGTTATTTTTCTATCTCATCATCTAAAATGTAAGCATTGTTTTATAACTGTTACTTAGACAATTGTTCAATTACCTATATGAGTTAGTAACTATTTTTCTGCTCCATGAAGATATAAGTATAGAAAGGTGAGAAGAAGTGTTCAGAAATGCTTACAGGAATGTTGCATTACCATGGCATACTAGGGTATGAAAGATAGGCTCATCCTATTGGTGATTTGGGAGTGTCAAACTCTAGTGGTAAATCACAAGGTGACAGAAGCTACACACCAGCCATATGTAGTAGGACCATCCAAGATGGTCCTTTAAAGATTAGGAGTTTTAAAAAATGACTCTTAGCACAGGTAGTGTGAGATGCATTCTTTAATAAACTTTATTACTTTGATTTTCATATTTAAGTCTATAACCTCTCTGGATAGTGAGGTTTTGTAAGTAGTATAATAAAGGTCCAATTTTATTTATTTGTGTTTTATGCATGACTTTCCTGCTTTCCCAGAGCATTTATTGAAAGTCCTGTCATTTCCTCATTGCTCTGCATTATTCCATTTATCATGAGGTATGTGTCAGTATTTGTAAGGTCTTTTGCTGTTCCTTGCATTCTGTTGCACTGGCCTTTGCCTCTTTTTTTTTTTTTTATCAGCAATGTGACACTGTCATAGTTACAAAATAACTTTTAGGTGGGCATAGCAGTGCAGGCCTATAATGCCAACGCTTGGTGGGACTAAGCAAGGGATCATGTTTGAGCCCAGTCTTAGTGAGTCTTTGTCTCAGAACGGGGGGTGCTGGGGATGTAGCTCAGTCCAAAAACCCTGGGTTCAGATCTTAGCACAACCCCTGACCCAGCTTGCAAAGTTTTTTTTTTTTTTTTGGTGGCACCAGGGATTGAACTCATGACCTTGCACTTGCCAGGCAGGTGCTTAGGCCACTGAGCTAGATCCCCAGCCCTGGTCTTCTTGAGACAGGGTCTCACTATGCCAGTCAGGCTGGCCTTAAGGTCACTTTGTAGCCCAGGCTGGTCTTGAACTCATGACGATCCTCCTGTCTCAGCCTCCCGAGTGCTGGAATTACAGGCGTGAGCCACTACACCCGGCTCAGCTCGCAAAGTTTTGATGTTTGGAAAAGTAAGCTCTTTAATCTTACTCTTTTGCAGCAGTATTTTTGATTATTTTTGGCCCTTTACATAATTTTCTAGAAATGTAGAAAATGTCATCAAATTCACACATATGCAAAAAGTCCTACATATATAAAATCTGTTTAGACTTTGATTAGAATTGCATTAAATTTATAGAGCTGTTTAATTCTTTGATTTATAGAACATGTGTACACATGTGCCTTCATATGTGTATGTGTGTAGAGATCTTACGCATCTTCTATTGCATTTGTTCTTGATCATTGGTTTATCCAGGTGTTTATTTTGATAGTTTATTGAACTATACTTTGAAATTTTGTGCACAGTTAGAAATATTGAGTATGTTTAGAATAGAAAAGATTTATAAAGTACATTTATATCAAGTCAAAAAGTACCAACTATGTAGGATCAAATATAAGAAAGATGTACATACTTTTTACTCAGAGATCCCAAGTGATATTTAATGTTTTTATAAAATTATTTCTACTGTGACAGAGTTATTACCTTTTGTATGTTGAGTTTGTGTTAGGCCACCTTCTAAATTACTTGCCTGTAGCCTTTTTTGTTGTTTTTCCAAGATGAGTAACTAAGAATAGCTCCTTTCTGCCACGTGTTGTCAGTTCATTGGACAATCAAAGCCAGGATAGGCACTTGAGTTTTCTTTCCAACTTCAGTAAGAAATGTTTCATCCTGTGATGTTCGTGACAGTTTTCTGACAGATAAGTCTTCCCAACTTATAAGAGTTTTCTTCTGTATAGTTTGTTATTAGTGTTTCCTTTGCCTCCAATTGCAGTAATTTTCTGACTCTGGCTAATTTTACTTAATGCGATAGTTTCGTTTCATTTTTTTTTGAATAATAAGATTTGTTTTTTCTGGCTAAGTAGTATTTTTTGTGTATATATATGATCATTTTTCATATGTAATTGTCTGGCATCTCATGTCCATGGTCATTTCCCTCCTAGCCAAGACAGACTCTTTTAAATTTAATTTTCTTGGTACCCAAAAGGAATAAAACTCAGTTATTCTGTCTATGTAATGCTTTAATAAATGCCATTTAGAAATATGTCAGTCTGATATTTAATCACATTATCTGGTAGATGGAGAGTATTGGCATCATATGCAATGGTCATGTCCCAGGCATCACTGACACCTACACTGAAATCTTTAAAAATATCCTACATGGTAAGATAATGTAACCATGGACGTATAGAAACTTAAGTTTCTATTCTATTCTTGTTTATCCTTTTAGTGGCCAGGTGTCTTAGGAGTATCCTTCAGTAGCCTTTTGAGTACTGGTAGCTCTGAGAAGGAAAATGTCATTGGGAAAGTGTTTGAAGTGCTTTTGGGAGGTAGGAAATACAGCCATGTTTTCATCACATGACATTTAGCCAATCCCCAGAAGGATATAAACATCATCTAACAGAAATGAATTATGATAAAAGGATAGTTATGTTTTTTTCATTCAGTCTGTGTGTATCTTTCAGCATTCAGAAGCAAAAGTTTTTTAAGACTTTTGGTTCCATGAATATCAAAAGTTACAATGTTGATTAAAAACAAATCTTTAATGGGAAGGTAATGGTTAATGGTTTTCAAAGAATATCTTATTTACAATATCCACCTAAAATATTTTTGCCATTTTTAACTCTGAAGTAAAAATATTTTAAAAAGACTATCCTATTAACTATACCCATGTAGAGCATTTTTGTCAGAAGAATGCTAACTTCTGCAGGGTAAATTGCCATTTCATATGTCTGAAATGTCAATCAAAATGTAAATTTTCTATTGGGATTTAAAGAGTAACAACATCGCTTATGGAAGAGGGAGTATGAAAGGCTTCAAATCCAGAAAGGGGAGTGACATCAAAAACCAAACAGGCCAAGTGAGAGAACAGAGACCCATTAAAAGTACTTTACAATCAGTCTGAATTTCTGAAACAATACAAAGTAATTGCATACTTTTTACAACTTTGCATAAATAGTGGATCCACTGATTTGCAGCATGGCATCTCCCAGTAGGTAAGTGAGTTTTCCTTTCAGACAGCCATTTCCATTAAGAATTATGTTAATTGTATCTGTTTTAATTACCTTTCTCCTTGGTGAGACAAAATATTCCACACTCACCAGTTGAGAAAGTAAAGGTTTATTTAACTCACAGTTTGTGGAGGTTTCAGTCCATAATTGGCTGGCTCCAAGGCAGGATGGCCTGGCAGAAGGGCATCACAGAGGAAAAACAATTAGTGGCAGGCATGGCAGGCAGAAGGCAGTGAGCAGCAGTAGCAACAGCAACAGTGAAGCCTGCCTTTATATTCTTTCCAGGCTACACCACACCCTGGGTGGGCCCTCCCATTAGCCACACCAAGAACTATGGTAAACCAGTCAGTGGACTAATTTAGTAATCATGCCCCTGCTAATTCCAGCATCAAACCCTTAATCACAATATGACACACCTTAGATCCAGCCACCTCTGAAAAGTCCCACTCATGACTACATGAGTCTTTGGGTAGGTGGAAACATCTTGATACAAGCCATAACACTAACTGCATCTAGTTGCAAAATGTTTTCATACACCTTTCTCATAGGGTACAATCACCAGGGAAAGAAATCATCGTTTTATCTTGACATTTCTGTTTTATGTGTTCACTTTCTGGTAATAGAGACACTTACGGTAAGTAGTTTTCCTGACCAGTTAGAGATTCAGCTTTCTTTTTTATCCTTTCCTTTCTTGATCTCTTTCAGTTTTTCTCTAATTCTTGTTTCTTCTGTCCCTTCCTAGTATCATCTTTTGATAACCTCCCCCACCTTTTTTTAGGTATTCCTACTTATTAATTTGAGATATTTCGAGTCATCTTGACTCATGCCTCTGAATAAACCTAAACTTGGTTTTCTGTGGAAAGTGATGTTTTGGATTTGACTCTTTTTGTAAAGTGATTCCTACCTAGTTTATTGTCCAGTTAAATTCAGTGAGCTTTAACAGCAAAAACAACACCAAAAAGTTGGCATTGTAAAATTGGGTGTGGGTCTCTTTTATCTGGTTTTATACTGCTTTGTTTTGTTTGAGTTTATTGTCTGTAAATGTAAGAACAACCATTTTGAAGAAAGAAAGAGACACTAGGGTAACCATTGTTAATCTTCTGTTGTTATGTTTTGAAAACCTGTATAGCTTGCAGTGTTCTGCTTTGAAATGCTATATTATGTTTGACTCTATTCTGTTTTCTTTCGCTTTTTTCATTCTGTTTTGTTTTGTCCTATTTTCTTTAAAATAAAAAAAAATTGGGTGTTGTGGAGCACTTAGGAGGCTAAGACAGAAGGGTCATGTAGGAGGCCATCCTGAGCTAATGGTGAGTTGAAGGTCAGCCTAAACTATGACTGAGATTGTCTCAAAAAACAAAAATTGATATTGCCAGTAAAACAATTATAACCCTGAATGTAAAAGGTCTTCATTCCCCAATTAAAAGACATAGACATGCAGATTGGATTACAAAATAAGACCCAACTATATGTAGCCTTCCATAAAAACATCTTATGTGCAAAGACATGTATATTTGAAAGTAAAAAGATAGACAAATGTATTCCATGCAAATGATATTCCAAAACAAGTGAGAACTGCTATACTCAATCTGGCAAAGCAGGTTTCAAGAGGCGAAAAGGTCACTACATATTAGTAAAGAGAACATTCCCTTAAGAACATATAATGAGGCCAGGCATGGTGGCACATACTTGTAATCCCAGCATTCGAGAGGTTGAGGTAGGAGGATAGTTGAGAATTCAAGGTTAGCCTGGGCTCCATAGCTTGTTCAGGGCCATCCTGAACTATACATTGAGAGCTATCTCAAAACACAACAATAACAACAACAAAAAACGATTGATTAGCTGGGTGTGGTGGCTCACGCCTGTAATCCCAGCACTCTGGAGGCTGAGACAGGCGGATCATTGTGAGTTCAAGACCAGCCTGGGCTACAAAGTGAGCTCAAGGCCAGCCTGAACGGCATAGTGAGACCCTGTCTCAAAAACACCAGGGCCAGGGATCTAGCTCAGCGGCCTAAATGCCTGCCTGGCAAGCGCAAGGTCGTGAGTTCAATCCCCAGTACCGCAAAAAACAAAACAAAACAAAACAAAAAAAAAGGATTGATTGATTGTAGATATGTATGTACTGAGAGCCAGTGCATCCAATTTTCAAAACAAACAATATAGCAATATAGCAATAAAGAACAATATGGAGGGTCAATGAAACAAAGAATTGGTTCTTTGAAAAGATAAAAAGATTGATAGTTTTAGTCAAACTTAAGAATAAGAGGACCCAAATGAATTAGAGATGAGAGTTGATATTACAGATGCCACTGAAATTCAGAGGATTATTAGGTGCTATTTTGAAATTTTAAACTAGAAAATCTAGATGAAATGGATAAATTTCCAGATACCTATGAACTAACAAAACTGAATCAAGAGGATCTAAACAGATCAAAAACAGGCAGTGAGACAAAAGCAATAAGTTTTCCAGTGAAGAAAAGAAGAGGATCAGATGGATGTACTGCTGAATTATTAGTAGATCTTTAAAAAAGAATATTACTTCAACTGTTTTGTGAATTAGGAAGGGAAGAAGCTTTTCAAAATTCAATCAATAAAGTCAGCACCACCTCGATACCAAAAGCAGTACTCAACAACAACATCAAAAATATAGACTGATAACGTAGATAATCATTGATGAAGAAATCCCCAGCGAGATTCCTGCAAACAAAAGCAACCTACAGATTCTATACAGTCATTATGAAAATACCTATTTCATTATTCAGAAAACTATAAAAAGCAATCCTGAATATATGAAAACTCTAAGGACTTAGAATATCCAAAGAAATTCTGATTAAAATGTAATGCTGAAAGTCTCACAATACCTAATTTGAAAATACACTGTGAAGCCAGAGGAACATAAACAGCATGGTACAGGCAATAAATGGACAGACGAATGGAATAGGATATAGGACACAAACCAAACAACCTCAGCCATCAGATTCTTAACTACAGTACCCAAAACTTATGTTGCATAAAAGACAACCTCTTTACCAAGTGGTGCTAGAAAAACTGGATATCTATATGTAGAAGATGGAAAGTCGGCCTAATCTTTCACTCTATATAAAAATTGATTCAAAATGGATCAAAGACTTAGATATAAGATCTAAAATTTTGCAAATGCTGGAAGAAACCATCACAAAAACACTTGAAAACATAGCCCGAGCCAAAGACTTTTGGAGTACAACCCCAAAAGCACAGGAAATAGTAACAATCAGCAAGTGGGATTGAATTAAATTAAAAAAAAAACTGCACAGCAAAGTATGAGTGAAGAGACAGCCTACAGAAAGGAAAAAAATCTTTGCCAGCTGTCTTCTGACAAGATTAATATCCTGAATATATGAAGAACTGAAAAAACCCGAGAAACAACCAAATCACAAGTAGCCAATGAATTGTGTGGACATTTTTCAAAACAAGAATTACAAATGGTTAATAAGTATATGAAAAATTGTTCAAAATCTTTAGACTTTAGGGAAGTGCAAGGATGCAGGGAAAAAGCAACTCTTTTACACTGCTTGTGGGGATGTAAATTAATACAACCACTGTGGAAAACAGTATGGAGATTCCTCAAAAAACTAAAATGTGGAAATACCATCTGATTCAGTTATACCATTTTTGGTATATTGCTGAAAGATTTAAAGTCAGTATACTATAGTGATATCTGCATACCTATCTTTATTATGGCATAAATTTAGACTTGCTTAGTTCTAGAACTAGGCTAGGTACTCATCAGTAGATAAGTGGAAAAAGAAAATGTGATAAAATAAATAAAATGGAAAGAATAAAATTATATCATTTTCTGGAAAATGGATAGAATTGGAGACCATTGTGGTAAGCAAAACTATTGAGACTCAGTAAAATATTGCATATTTTTTGTAATAGATAGAATCTGAAAAACATCTTAAAAGATATTGTTTAGAGAACAGAAAGAGGATCAACTAAAGGAATGAGGGAAGAGGAAGGAGGATAATGGTGAAATCAACCAAAGTACATTATATGCATTTATCAATATGTTAAAACAAAATCCCATTACTGTGTATAACTAATCACTGATAAAATTAATAAAAGTCAGGTGTGGGTTGAATACAAAAGAGACTTACAAAATCAATAGCATTTACAAAAACCAGGAATAATTACTAGAGAATGCAATAGGAGGGAAGTTCTGATCTCGATGGAGGTATTTTGAAAAGATGTTTGAGAATATTTTTAAAAGATCTGAATGAATAAAAATCTGTGGCACTTGGAAGTGTAGGAGGGCTTAATATAAAACTGTGTTTTCTTTAAAAATAATCAATTTTTTTAAGATTTTACATATTCCCAAAAGAATTTTCTTGTGTGGAAGAGATTCTAAAATTTCATGGGTGATGATAATCTCTAAATAGTTAGGATCTACTTTAAGAAAGTTGTAACCATAGCATAAAGTGTAATGAAATAGGATGATAAAAATGCCATGTCAACCAAATAAATCAAATAATAATAGATTTCTCTAGGAACATATCTAATTAAATATGACAGTTTATTATGTGTTACTGTTAACATCAAAAACCAGAAAATTATATTTAATAAATTGTCTTGGGAAAATCATTTACTACACTGAAAAAAAAAACCCTTAAAAATTCTCATCTCCTTGCATACTGAATGAATTAAAAACCTAAACAGGATTTTTCAATCCTCACAAAACATTTTATTGTTGATTTATGTTTGTGATACATATTTTCATTCATTTTGAGGAATTAGTGTATATACGTATATATATTTACATATAAATACACATATGTACATGATCTTAATCACTTTTGGTCCCCTTTTCCCTAGTCTTTTTTGGTCCCCTTTTCCTTAGTCTTTCCCATATTCCTGTGGTCCTCTTCCCCATCTTCAGAAATTCTGCCTTCCTATTTCCCAACATCTCTATTTTGCTCATTAATTTATTTATATTTTGGGTTTCTCATAAAAACCCTGTGACATTTAATTTTCTGTGTCTAATACATTGCACTTAACATGTAACTCTCAAGATTCATCCATTTTCCTGCAAATGACATGAATGTATTCTTTATGACCAAATAAAATTCTATTGTGTTTATGTATGTGGTAGGAATGTCTGTTCCTTCTTTAGGTGGATGGACATTCTAGGGTAAATTCTCTCATCCAAGAGGAGAATTCACTTAGGTTGGATCCACCAACCTTAGATATCTGATATGTGTACCTCAAGATCCTGTTCCAGACAATCAAACAATTCTATTGCTTATATCCCTGGTTTAACTTTTCCACTAATATAATATGATCTGGTCAGAGATGGCACACTTGAGAGTGGCCAGACTACTTTGTAAGAAGGAATTTTATTGATGACATGGTCTTGGACATTTATTAATCCCATTCCCCATATTGCGCTTATATTTGCATCTCTTTTTTTCCTCTCTATTCTTTTCTTCTCTCCCCCCG
>RJWT010038881.1:0-12775 GCA_004365215.1 Cuniculus paca | reverse complement strand
AAAGTCCCTAAAATGACAGAGTCTTTGGCAACCCACTCGGGACCCCTTCTGTCTCTCTGACAGGAGCTTTCTTTCTTTCCCCCAATAAATATATTCTGCTCTTAACCTCCGTTGTTCCTAAAATTCATTCTTCGATTTTAGAGAACACGAACTCATACCAGACATAGCGAGTTGGGAGTTTCATTCCCCTGTATCAATCCCATAGTTCTTCCTCTATAAAATGATGACCAAATTGAGAGATACGGTTAACTATTTGTTCACTGTGAAAGACAAATAGTTTAAAGCAGGGGAAGGAAGTTAAATATTATGTGGCAACTGCCATAATCTGACATTTTAATTAGCCCTAATTGAAATATTTGTAGGGCCCTTAGACAAGAGTACAAATAAAAGCCTACATATCATACGTTTAATATTTTATACTTATATATAAATCTAACAAACAGCTAAGATGTTCTAGTCTACCTTTAGTAAACAGTTCATAACTATAAATTTTTAATCCATGTAAAGATGGCTTTTATATAACTGAAAGTTAGCAAAATATCAAAGACGACTGAATTTAATTGTTATTGCACACATCGGGGTGTTCAGTTAATGGATCTGTGACTTGGGAACGAGTAACCGTTAATATTTCAAAATGCTTTTCAGTCACAACGTGCAGCTCTTGCAAACAGCACCCTAATTCATGAGGAACTCCAGAACCATAAAGAGAAGCGAAAAAAATGGGCACTCAGTCCTCCTGAACACTAATATGTTTTCTTATGGAGTAGACTGCTACTCTCATGCTGAGAGCAAGGCTTCACGATTTAATTAGTCTTTTGTCTTACCTAATTGCCTTGGATGCTCAGATCCTCCCCACGTTTGAAAGCAGTGCCTGTTTCAGACAGCACAACCCACAAATCTTCATGGCATTCAGATGCAGTCATCTTTTGTTCGAGAACATCAGGCGAGATGTGGGAAAGCATTTCCCTGGGGCCCAAACAGTATTAGTAGTCATGAGTGTGGACATTTAGCTGCCAATGTTGAGCACTGCATCCTGAGTAAGAGAGGCATCCTGTATCCTTTATCAGGCATGCATGTGTGTGCCTCTTGTAGAGAGAGCGTGTGTGTGTGCATTGGTGAATGTAAAGTCTCCCACAGTCTGAAGCTCATGACAGAGCCCCTATCATTCAATTCTAGAGGTGGTGTTGCTCAGCATTCATTTTCTTACTCCATGTAACTGTGACCCACCATTTCTAGGTGCCTATCACTCAGTCCAACATACTCTATAAGTGAGGAATTTAATGCCACTCACTTTGCTGGATCAAGATAAATTCTAGGTTTCAACATAGCTTTTAGTACTGACAACCACCACTATTCATGGTCACCTCACAGACAATTCCAATTTTCCTATTGCACATTTTACGTAGGCAGGGCAAGGGAAACAGCAGCAGAGCTCTGCGAGAGCTAGGCAAGAGAAAAACTGGGTGCATGGTTCTACAATGGTTATTGTTTGCCCAATTTAGTCTTTTTCTTGACATTTCTTCTATAATTATTTTAATTGGCATATAAAAACTGTACATATTTATGGGGTACCATGTTTCCATACTTGTATATAATGTATAATGTGTAAGTCAGGTAAGCATAGCCATCTCTAATTTAGCCTTTTCTATAGCAAAATCACACTACTGCCTTCTTGCTTGGCAGTTTGGAACTTTCTTCAAACCGTTACCTACAATGTGTGTCCCAGGCACTGTGCTGGGTTTTGGGACTGAAAAGAGTAAACTCATTAAAGACCTAAGTATTCCATATCCATGGTTTTCTTGTCACTATTTTCTGGGCCATTATGAGGAAAATATTCCTTTTTTCTTTCAAACACTTTCCCTTTTACTTTTCCCTTTTCTAATAAAAGTTATTGGTTGTAGCATAAAAGGGTGGTATGAGGTACAAAGTCCCAATTTCCTTAAAATTGAGCGCAAAGATACTAAATGGTCCATGTTCTAAGGTCAGGAACTAGCCACTTCATAGAGATTGTGGAAAGGTCAGTAAAATCAGCATTAATCATCCCATGAAATGTAAGTTAGAGTTGAACACACCAGTAAACTACAGAGATGAAAACACTGCGAAGAGCAGAAGGTACTGTATCACAGTCTTGCCAAAAAAGGTTATTGGATGTCTCCAGCTACTGATTAACTACAAGGTGGTAAGAGGGGTAAGTTGAGAAGGAGGGAAGATGGCTAAAATGAAGAAATATCAGTTGTATACACTGAACCTTTTAACCTGTTATCCCAGACTTAAAAACATAAAATGAGATTTAGTAAGAAATAAAATGAGTTTTGCTAGCATAAAGAGGTAGCAGTTAATAAACAAAACAAAGCCAGTTCATACGCAATACTAGTGGTATGCAGAAAGGGTTACCTATTTCATACTATTTCAGCCAAAGGGAAGGTGTCTCTGAACTTCTCTTTCAGAGACCCTCATGTGGCAGATGTCTTGCCCTATATCCCATATGGAAGGGATGTTGTACAAAGGCCAAGATGTATCTCAGTAAGCAAGGCTTGCTCGGTTCTTTCCAGTTTATTATCATCAGGTCAAACCCCACTTCTTCACAGTTGTCTTTTCTTCACCAAACTGAATAAAAAATACATGGTTTTCCCTGTCTCTTGGGTCTCCATTTCCAAAGTCAACACATTACATAAAACTGTGGTTAAATAAATTTGTTATGCTTTGCTCTCATTAATCTATTACGAAGGGATAGTTTTCACGGTAGGGGTATTTGTCATGAGCCTTGCAATGGCTAGGAAGAAGATACTACATTTTTCCCTTGTAATACCAAAGCATTCAAACAAGAAACCAGGTAATTCTCAAACATATTCCTCGAGATACGATTACATTTTTTAAAAGATTCATGAACTGACACTATTTTACTACAAAGAAAACTGAAGTACGCCTAGGAAGGGCCTGTGAAAGCCAGGTCTGGGAAGTTCTTCTCTATTTGCCACTTCCCAGCTGTTTGGAGTTGTACCAGAGGGTGACACCTTGAGTTCTGATTAGCAAAGACACTGAAATTTGGCAGAAAGTCTGGCTTAAATGCTTGCAAATTGTCCACGTTTACAGCTGGTATATCGTTCTCAAAAACTGTGGAGAAGAAAAAATTGTACTGTATATTTTTCTCTTTGTACCATCTTCTAGCCTCTCATCTTCATGGTCACCCATTAATAGTGATGGCCTTTAGAAAGGAGATCAGAGATTGCTTCAGAAAGAGTCTGTTCTTCCAAATGACATTGGTAAGATGGGTTTTTCTTTTCTTTTAAATAAATCTGTTTCTCTTCTGATCTCCTCACTTTGCAGTTGAAGTCTTTCAACCTCCTTCAGATGAAAGAAGTACTGTAGAATATTGATTTTTTTCTCCTTCCCCCTGTAAATTCATGACAAATGGTGAACAAAAGCTTATCTCGAAAGTTTAGACATCCAATTAAAATTTTGTTCTCAAGTGAAAATTTCTCTTTAAAAATAAAAAGAAAAGAGTCCTACTTTTGTGAAGTCTTCATATATCTTTATCTTACTACTGATAAGTCACCGAATTGACCTTAAAAGTAACTTAGGGCATAGTTGTGTGTGTGTGTGTGTGTGTGTGTGTGTGTGTAAATGTGTGTATGTGTAAACACGAGAAGCATCACTTAACATGTTTTCTTCCTTTAAATCGAAGAGATAGCAACATATGCTATTTAACTGAAAGGGTGAGGCAGTTTAGAGCACTGGGCCATAAATGCGAACCTGGCCCTGGATAGGTCTGGTCACCCAGTGAGATAGACATGGCGGGCTCAGAAAAGAAGGGCATGTTATTTGAGGCACTGAACACAAGTACAAAAATAGGAAACTGGAAGGCAGGGGAGAAGTATATTAGTTACTTTGTCATTGCTGGGACAAAATATCTGACATATGCAACTTGAAGAGAAGCTATTGTAGCTCAGTGTTTCAGAAGTTTCAATCCATGGTTGGCGGCCACCAAGTAGAAACATCATACAAGGACTGGGGGAGGAAAATTTCTCACCTCATGACAGCCAAGAAGCAGAGCAGAAGGGAAAGAGAGAAATGGGAGGAAAGGGCCAGGGACAAGGCACATTCTTCAAAGGCATGCCCCAGTTACCCACTTCCTCCACCTGGGCCCCACTTGTATGGCCCATTCAGCTCGAAATAATCAAGGGGTGGATGGCTAATCTCCATGAATGAAGTCAGCTCCCTCACGAGCCAGTCACCTCTCTAGGCCCCACTTTTGAACATTGCTGCATTGAATATCAAGCTCTCAATATGGAAGTCTGTGGAGGACACATCATATTTAAACTGTAACAGGAAGCCTGGTCAGGAAATGAGCAAGTCCCCTCAGAAGAGTGCTGCACTGTGTAGGGGACTGACGCAAGGTTCATATGATGATAAATCAGAAATAAGTCTGGAGAAAGAACTGGAGCCAGGCTCACATGGGTCCATTTCATAAAATTCTCAATATTTAATTTGGTTCTTTGCTCAATTAATTACTTGGTTTTTGCTTCTGATTATTTTTCTGTCTATTAGTATTTCCTGCTACAAGTGCTGGAAAACTTTATTCCCTCTTTATGCTCCTCCTACCTAATAACCAGATGAAGCTGGTTATTACTGGAAAGGTAAAAGTACATTTAGTAATAAAAACACTGCCAATTATATGCAAAATGTTGGGAAGATGATTATGAGTCTCCAAAAATAGATAAATATCTTGATGAAAGTACATATAAAGGCATACAAGCACATACACATGAACATATGTTCATGCACATACATGCCCATATTCATGCATCACATAGATACACGGATATGCGTGTGTATACATAAATGTGTGTACACACACAGAACAAAAAAATTAAAAGTAGAAGAAATAGTTTCTTCCCTTTGAAAGCAAAGCTTGCCTGAAAGAACCAGCCAATCTTTTCACATCACAGGGTTTGACTATGTAGCCCTAAATTTCCCCAAAACTTTGCTAATGCATTATTGTTAGCATAACAACACTATTCTAATGATAATCCAGCTTCAACTTGATCATTACTCTGCAGAACCACAGAACAACAGCCTTGATTGATGGATTTAGAGAAACAAAAATATCTACCATCCTAAATTTCTAACTTTTTAACCTGGGTTTAGTTGCAGGAAATCCAAAGCATTACTTCCTTTCATGCTTTCCCCTTTCTTCCTGCACTCATCTTGCCTCACTTGCTTTGATTCTGAGTTCTCCCATCATACTTGGAAATAAGATACACAGTTATATATAATTAGAGCATCAAAAACACAACTGATTAGGCAGCCACCTGAGAAAAAGCACCAAACTTCATACATTAATAAATAGTCATTACTTAGATGCATTTTAGAGTAGAGTGTGAAGTTGTCACACAGGGAAAGTTTGTTTAGGGAGAAACTATTTCCTTTCTCACTTTTGAAAAATGAAGTGGGTTTTGCCTCACTTAGGGGCTGGAGGAAATGACCATAAGTACAACATATTCAATTCCTTTGTCATGTGGGCACTAGAATAAAGCCAGGTAGGGGACTTTTGAGAGGCTTAGTCCACTCTTCCCTCTTGCAACTATATTTGACAGAACTTTTTCACTTGCTAATATAAAAAAATCGCACACAAACTAACTTGAGTAAATAAAGCTAAGGTAGTGGCTTATGTAAGCATGTAACTGAAAAAGCAGCGTATTATCCAAACCCTCAATCAACGCTGCTATATGAAATCAATCTCAATTTCAACTCCAATCAATCTCACTCTTTTCCTGCCCTTTGCTTTTCTCTTTTCCTTATTTTTGCTTTGCTCCATATGGCATTCACTCTCAAGGAGCTCATTCTATGCAATGACAAAGATGCCTGTACTTGTAGTCACTTTTTGCTGCCTAATAACTTCGGCAAAAGTCTTGAAGTTTCTTCTGACAATCCTGACCTTTGTCAAGTGACTATACCAACATGACCCCTTGGCCAGAAATCTGCTCTGCTCATACTAGAGAGGTCTGGCTCACACCCTTCCCTAGAAGCAAGTTGATATACCTATAGAGTTGTCATGAACTGTAAGGGGCCTGAGATCCCACAGTATCCCAGGTCACTAAGCAAACCTCCCACAGTATCATATATAGACAGATTCCTATGGGAGAGACACAGAACAGGGTCATTCATGCCAAAGCATATGCACGGTGGCATCCCTTGTTCCTTAGGTCCCTTAAGAAAAATGCAGAGTAGCCCAGGGAGGTACCACACACACAGAGGTGATGTGGATCACAGCCCAGGTCTCTGAGTTTAAAAACTCCACACACGAGGAGGCTGCTAGCAAACCTGTCTTCTTTTCACCCTGGAAGAGGGCTTTATCTTTAACAAACTTACCCATTCCTGAAGAGAGATCTTATCTCTACCACCCAAGGCTGTTTTTTCTGGAACAAAAATTGATACATGATATACAGAAACAAGACCCATAAAAACAATTTTTCCATGAGCTGGAAATGGTAGTCCACACCTACCTATAAACTCAGTACTCTGGGAGGCTGAGGCAGGAGGATCCCACGTTAAAGCTCAGCCAGGGCAACTTAGGATCTTTACAAGACCCTGTCTCAGAAGCAAAAACATAAAAAAGGTTTAAGGAGGCAGTTCAGTGTGAAGCCTCTGAGTTAAATTCTCAGTGCCTGAAAAAGATTGTCTTCCAACGGTATCCCTTGAACCATGAGACAGTAGGGTTAGAGATTCTTCCCAATGGAATATTGTGCTCCAGAAAGGAAACCCTGAGCAGCCAAAAAGGAGTGCTCCCCACTGTCATTTACAGTAGTGTCCTAATTCCAGCTGCATAAAATCTCTGGCTGTCCAACTTAGTTTTACCTGCTAAAAGTCCCTAACACTGCATTTGTATCAGAGCAAAGAGTGTCAAAGCCCACTTCAGACAGTTATTTCCACCTGGTAACTTGCTTCCATGAAACACATTTCTTTGAAAAAAACCTCAAAGCTATGAAGTACGAACAATCATTCTGGGACCTCCTTTTTGCCTTGACCGTGAGTAGTGAAGATCATAATTCCTGTCTCAACTTTCTAGTCACTTGCAGACTGACCTATAATAAGGTACCCAGAGTTCATTGTTGTGCACCTGTGCAATCACTCATTCACTGCAAGTTCACACAACTAAAAATGAAAAAGAAAAAATGAATTTAATACATAGGCAGGGACATTAGGGGTATGCCGGAGTAGATAAATAGAAAGCAGCCCGGGGTTTCCAATTTGCTTTGTTATGTAACCATTATGAACCTACCTGTCCATGAATCTGAAGAATACTTTGGTTCTCCTTGGACATGGGTTCCAAGAATGAAATCTAGTGAAGGAAAGTAGCCAGAAAATATACAAACAGGCTATGGAATCCAACAGGGAGCAAAATTTCCCCCAGAAACAAGTCATGACAAAGGACAAGCCCTAAAAGAAAAGATGTGAAATTCCACCAAAATACTTCTCAAAAAATTCTGTTATTTTGAACCAAAATCATGTTTCCCAAAACTTTTACTTTATTGTGAATAAAAAGTATTATGTTTCTAAGATACTGCATACAGTTCAGTTCTCTGAGTCACAGTCTGAGTTTTTAACTTCAGAATCAGATTTCCAGAGAAAGGAGCTTAAAGCAAGATACAATGTTTTAAACTGATCTGACCAAGCAAAGTGATGTAGGTCTTGGCAGTGGGGTAAAATTAGCTGCACCTGGAAATTCTGGGATGTTGGGCCAAAATTTTAAAACAGAGTTTGGATGTGTTCACTGACAGATAAAGCAGTAACCACCCTTTAGTCAAATGCTAGGAGGCAAGCATTTTTTCTTTTTCTCTAAGCTTTTTCTAGAGTTTTATCTGTCTGTGAATAGGAAATATATGCTGTATATTTATTTTCTATATATATATATATATTTCTGCCTCTCTTTTCCTATCCTGACTCATAAAATTGTGATAACTTTCTGAGTAATAAGAATGTTAGGAGCATCTTTTATCATCACACTTGGTCTTAGTCCTCAGACTAAGGATTTGCCACTGTGTTAAGTATGTTATTGCGCATTAAAGGAATGACTGGTTGCTGTGGTCCCTAGACAGCTTCTGGATAGGACTTGTTCATCAGAAATACCAAGACAGCATTAGAGAATTAGAACTTTCAGCCCCATGCCGGATGCCAAGGGAGGGTGAAGAAGGGCTAGAGATTGAGTTAATCTCCATTTACCAGGTTTAATCAAACATGGTTATGTAATGGTACCTCCATCAAAACTCTAAGTACAGGAATTTGAAGAACTTCAAGGTTGAATATATTGATGTGTCAGGAAGACGGTGTACCCCAAAACTCCACATCAGTGAAAGCCCCCGCACTTGGGATCCTTTTGGATCTTATCCTACAAAACTCGTCATTTGGCTGTACATTTGTATCTTTCATAGTGTCCTTCATGATGAACCAGTAAAGATTAGTAAAATGTTTTCCTGAGCTCTGTGAGCCATTCTAGCAAATAACTGAATTTAAGCAAGGGACCATGGGAATCTCCAAACCAAAACCAAGTCAAACAGAATGGGGGTAATCTGGTGATCCATTAATTGGCACCTGAAGTGACAGGCAGTCTTGTGTGGCTGAGCCCTTAATCTGTGTAGTGTACATTAATTCTAGATAGATATTGTCAGAATTTAACTATAGGACACCCTCTGGTTCCAAAGAAAACTAAAGAATTACACCCTCTGGAAATCCACACATTTAGGGCTGGAAGAATTGTGAATAGAGGAACAGATTTCCTTTACCATCTATCTATCCACCCATCCAAGCTCTCTCATTGAACAAACGTGTCAGGCACTGCCACGCATGAAATATTTAACAGTTCCCTTTCTTCAAGGAGTTTACAATCTAAGTTCTTCATAGAGTTAAACACAAATGAATATCAGAAAATATTAGGTTAAACACTACAAAGGGGAAAGAAAGAAAATGAGTAAGTGGGGAACAAAATGGTTTCTTTAAAGAAAGCAACAGTGTTGCTAAGAAGGAAAGGGTGTACAGATACAACTAGGTAAAAATAAAAGGAAAGAAGACTTGCATCCAAAGCAAAGAGTAGAAAGAGCAGGTGTGGCCAGGTCCTGACAGGAGGAAGGTGCGACAGGTCCAGAAGACAGGGCAGGTAAGGTTGAGAAGCCAGCTATCATTAAAACTTGTGTCCTTGTGAGCCAGAATACACAGGTCCTCATAGACTGGGCTGAGGACATGGGAAGGTACGGGAGCGGAGTGATGTTATCTCATTTAGATTTTTAGCATATCATTTAGCTGCTGCACAGATAATGACCTTGGGATCAAGCAAGGAGTTAAGAAGCCTAGAGCAGAGATTCTCAATGTAAGGCCAAAGTATCAATGACATCAACATCATGGGGAAACTTGTTAGAAAAGCAGATTTGAGGAGTGGAGCCCAGATCGACTGAACCAGAAAATCTAGGGGTGACACCAAGTAATCTGTGTCTTAATATGTCCCCCAAGTGTGTCTAATGCACATCATACTCTGAAAAGTTACTAGTTTAGGGAATTATCATATATTTCTAGCATACTTTTGCCATACAAGAGTATGGCAACCAGCGAGATGAGAATCATTCATCTATGAAAATTCATCTATGAACAATGAGTAGGTGCTCCCTGCAAATCTGGCGGAGGTGAGTAAATGTAGTGCTTCCTGAAGCCATTAGAACAATAATTAAGCCCACAAGTTTTATAGGACAAAAGACAATACTGGCCTCCAATAACCTTCTTGAGGCTTTGTCACCCCTAATAACCTCAGCACTTTCATTTCCTTAAAGAGTGCTGTATCCAAGAGCTAACATTTGAAACATAATTATATTCAATTCCATTCAACAAGTCTTTACTGAAGAGCTGCTGGGTGCAGAGTGACTAACAGAGGCCTGTAAGAACTTAAAGAAATCTTTATAAATAGTTTTCACTAGGCAGGCCTAGAAAATAATGAGGCGGTACAGAAATTTAAGAAGGCAGCTGTTATCACATAGAACCTGATATAAAAAGCAGAGTGGGCAGAAATGGGGAAATTGCCCACTTATTTCTTAAACTAAATGCCACATTCTGCTAGTACCTGTCCCTTTTTTAGGTCCCTCAAATCTACCCTTCCCCAAACATGCATATGTACACGTACACCCTTGCAGCTGCCCTCAGACTTTCTCGTGTACACACATTCCTTCATAATAGTAAGAATAAAAAGAAGAAAACATGTTAAATAGCATTCCTCTGCAGTCAAAATGGAAAATACTTCAATTAATCCTTACCCAAGGAATAAGAGCCACCAATTTCATGGATGTAGTTTCTTCTGCAATCTCTACTTTTTGAAGCATAATTAACTGCTCCAGAGAGAACTTTTTTCTCTGGAGTTTCATAAACAGTCATTCAGAATATTAGGTTTGAGGGAAGAGTATTAAAGATCATCCAGTCTGACCTCCAAAAGTAGAAGACAATTGGAGAGATCAGAGGCCTTGCCTAATGCCTTGCCACTCACAACCCACCCTAAAAGCAAAGCTTGCCTATCACTCCCTCATTTTTTTAATCTTTCCCACACATCTTCCAGAGTCATCATGCAGGAAAGGGTCTCATTTATATAAGTTGTATTTGCATAACTGTCACTGGACAACTGTGCCATAGCACTGTATAGAGTATTCTAGCTTAATCAAGAGGCAGTCTGTTCATGTAACTCCATGCCATGCACATCCTGGCAGAAACTCCACTCTGTGTCCTAAGCCACAGTGCCACGCTAGGCCTAAGACGTGCTTGCCTGCCATGAAGATCATCATTACCGAGTCCAGAGCTGACTACGAGTGCAGAAGAGTGACAGAGGAACCAGAAGAAGCCTCTTCCTTGGCAACATCAATTAGGCAATCTAAATTGCTGGAGTGAGGCAAACATCTTACTTCAAATAGAACAGAGTTGAAAAAAAAAAAAGCATCACAAACATCAAGAAGCAATAGCTCCAATAACATCTTCATACAAAAACAAACCCCAAACCTTAACAAGTATATCAATCAATGTTCTTTTTTTAAAATTTTATCTTAATCTTTTTTTTTATTTAATTTTTCTCAAAGTAAAGAACCTTTGAGCAGAGCAGGAATTCTGAGGATTTATACAATTTGGCTTCCTAAAGTTTATTTGTTCAGGTCATTTTTTATTATTTGTTCTTACAGATCAATATCAGCCTTTAGTTACTCCCCCACAATTTAGCAATCTAAAAGAAATGAGTTTCTGAAGGAAAAATGTGACGTATTGGTGGGGCTTGGGTTGGGGCCCCCACATCAGATTGAGTTTGGGGAAAACTTCCTGGGAAGCACTGAAGCCAGCACATCTGCTGGGTTTAAGATCCAATATTTACTTGGGGGAAATATAATCAGTTTTTTAATTAAGAAAGCTTAGATGTGAATAAAATCACAGCAAGAAAGACAATTATGCTTTCTATTCAGTCCTCAAGCAGTCTAGACCTGAAAACTGCTATCTGTGAAGACTGGGTGTCCCCACCCACTCAGTGATGTGGGATGAGACATTTTGAGAATCCAGATAGACACACTGAGGCCAAGACATGGCTCTGGGAACTTCATTCAGGGAAATCTCTTCAATAGACATCTTGGTTGTGCTTCCTTCGCCTAAGGAGGAAGAAAGAAACCCAGTGAGAGAGAAATTAAGAAACAAAGGTCAAGAGGTAGAAAAAAAGAGACAAACAGACACTGAAAAGGAGAGGTAATTATGTTCATTTGAGAGCAACATGCGTGCATGTGCATGTATGCACACACACACACACACACACACACACACACAAACAGGCCCTTAGGTTAAATGCCTTCACCTTTCACTGATGCCTTCTGGGTTTCCTGTCCTTGGAATTCTAGAAATCCACTGTGTCCTTAAAATTGGCCTCTCCTGGTCAAGGCACACTAAAGAGAAGGAGCTTTTATCCTGATTATATTTGGGCTCTAGTTTCAGTGTTTTCTCAATTATCATAACTACACTAATTTGTACTACCATGCGGTAGTTAAGTCTAACTGTCAATTTGATTGGTTTGTAAACTGCCTAAGGTATTAGCAAAGCACACTTCTGGTATGTCTGGGTAAGTCACAGGGACATGATCTTAGACTTTATATCTGGTCCCAGGCGCCTGCCTCTCTGGCTCTGTTCCTCTGCTCTATGTCTTTGCTGCCATGAACTTAGAAGCTTTGTCCCACCATGCCCTTCTACCACACTGTCCTGCATTGGAGCCAGCTGATCATGGGCTGAAACATCTGAAACCACAAGCCAAATAAATCTCTTCTCCTTTAATAAGTGAAGATTAGGTATTTTTGTACCAACAATGAGACATACAGTATAAATGATCATGACTTGACTCAAATATTAAATTCACAATTTAAGCAAATATAGTCAAAACACTCTCCACTGATGTTTCTCCACTGATGTTTCTCCACATCAAGTCCACTGATGTTTCTCCATTGCTCTGAAGATATAGGTCAATTTCTCTAACGTATTTAGTTAAGTTTTGCAGGTCTTGCCTCAGTTGAGATTTCTAGGATCTGTGCTCACCTCATTCTACCTCAAACCTTGTACCCACTCAGAACTATGAATATGTATCAGGAATCGAGCCCAACAGTGACCCATCTCTTTTATAAGCCTCCCCATAAAGCTGCATGCCCTGCACAAGACCTCATGCTACATTTTCCCAAGGTTCACTCACCAACACAAACCCTGGCTCCCAGGATTATAGAAAAGCCCTTTC
>RJWT010038880.1:0-12780 GCA_004365215.1 Cuniculus paca | reverse complement strand
TTGGTTATGGCTAGCTGGGGTTCTACATGCCTCACTTATTTGAATATCACTTTCTTTTTCAATGCGTGGCAAGTTCTCTGAAATTATATCTGTAAATAAGGTCCTGATGTCATTTGTCTTGACCCCTGCTTCACTCACATTTTTAATTCTTTTTTTTTTTTTTCCCTCCGGTACCAGGGATCAAACTCATGACCTTGTGCTTGCCAGGCAGGCACTTATGCTACTAAGCTAAATACCCAGCCCACATTTTTAATTCTTAAGTTATGTTTCTTTGAGTTGTCTAGCAGCTGTTGAATTGTTATTTCCTGAGTCCTTGTTATTTTTAAGAGATCTTTCCTTTTGTGATCACAAGCGGCAAACCTGTCTTCAAGGTTTGGAAGTCTAGCTTCAGTTTCTTTCAAGTGGTTTTGCCAGCTTTCAATGGAGTTTTTAATTTCCTGGATATCTCTTTCAATCTGTTTCATGCATTCAAAATCTCTCTTATCTTGTTCTTTCATGTTTTCCCTAATTTTCCTATGCTCTTCTATTTTTTTTTAAATCTGTGTCTTCTTTTGAGATGCTTAGTAATTCTTTCATTATGTTTTTCATTTCTTGTTTTACCTGGGATATAATTTCTGTTCTAATTTCTCTTATAGCTTCATGAAGTTGTTTCTTCACTTCAGTTGACATCACCTCAGACATTTCATGTGTGTGATTCTTAATTTCCTCCATGTTTACCACTCTTGGACTTGGGCTGCTTTGGTTGGATGCCAGAGTTTGCCCTCTCCCTCTTCGTCTTGGCATATTCCTGATTTCTTCCACACACCTGGGTAGTGTGGTCTTAGGTACCCTGGCACTGGCCACAACTTCTCCAAAGCGAGACTGTTTGCCTTTTCTGGCCAGTGCTGGCTACGGGCATCCAACGGTGGGCACCCATGCCTCTGTACTGAGCTGGGTACGGACCCACCCGGAGTTTGCATGGGAGTGGGACTGGCCAAGGCCTGTGAATCTTAACATGGTTAGGAATCTACTTGATGTTGTCTGAATTGTGCACGGGAGTGGAACTTGGTCCAAACAGCTTCCAACAGTCTGCCCACAACCTGGAGCTGCAGGATCACTGTTTGGTTTTTCTAGCCCATGCTGGCTATGGGTATCTGATGGTGGGTGCCCGTGCCTCTGCCTTGAGCTGGGTACTAGCCCACAAGGGTCCCTGATGTTTGCACGGGATATAACTGGCCAGGGCCTGTGGATCTAAGCTGGTTAGGAACCTATGCAATGTTGTCTGAAACACTTAGGGGAACTCAGTCCAAGGAACTTCCTTGGGTCCACCCACAACTTAGATGTGCCAGAAGAATTTGGCAGCAGTCCTGGCCTGGGCATATCCTGCCTGACTCCAAAATGGCTCCTGACCAATCACTCTCTCCCGTGGGGGGATCGAGTCCCCTACACTCACCACCAGCCAGTTCAGATCTTTGCGTCCACCAGTCTCTTCCACCCCCACGCCTCTCCACAGAGACCTCTGGGGTCAACCACGGCTGCAACCATGACCGCGACTGCGTCTCCAAGCTCAAAATCTCTTCTCACAGGGTGAGTCCCGTTCCAGGCTAAGGCGCTGCCAGCCACCACCTTCTTCTTCATTTGAATTCTTTTTATTCTCTCCGTGGGCTTCAGTTCATATTTTAGGTTCTTCCTGATTGCAGAGGACCCACTTCCTTCCTTCTTGTCTCTCCATGATGTTGTATTCCAACATCTGAGCTGTTTCTCTCAGAGAGACTGTTTACTTTGCTGCTTACTCTTCTGCCATCTTCGCTGTTCTCTGGAACTTTTTTTTTCTGTAATATTTCTTTGTCTTCTAAAAATAGAGAACAGGTCAGGAAATTAGCTTAGTTGACTGGAAAAAATGCCTAGCAAGCTTTCTGTATCTTTAGTTCATAAATTAGCTTTCAAATTCTTCTTAACTGGCATATGGAAGAGACTGGGAACTGAAGTGTGAAATCCTGCCAGTACAATGCTGGGAGGAAAGGTTGGGGTTCACATGGTAAATGATGACATTGTTTATTGTTTACTACATTTCTCACTCTGAGAAATGTCTCAAATATATTACTGTTTTCAGTCTTCATAGTAACCTGTGAGATAGCATAATTTCCTTTTACAGATTAGGAAATTAACAGTTGGGAATGTGAGGAATTTGATTTAATTCCCTCAAGTGGTAAATATTTGAGTAGAAATTTGTATTTAGATGTACGGGCTCTGAAGGTCGTACTTGTTTATTGTATCTGGTATGTGGATGTGAATGGTACATAATAGATTTTTATCTGGAAGATTTAGAAAAGGCAGGAAAAAATTGATAGATGATAACTTGAAGAAAAAGTATGGTCAAGTGAAGTTTAAATAAATTAGGTCCACTTAAGTCATGAAAGTCGTGATTCTGAAAATGCACAGAGATGGGAAGAGAGATGTAAAGAAGGATTTCACTATTTGGCCATGAATAAATTAGGAAGACAAGAAAGTTTGTTACTAATTTTAAGGTTCACATAAAATTTAAAGTGCTAAGCAACATGCTTAGCATATGTTTTCTCTTTCAGTGAAAGTATGCTGTAATACTTGCTGTGTAAACAATTCATGTTATATATGCTAAAAGAACTCTGTGTAATGGTGGTATGAAATACCAAAAAGGAAGTGTGCTACTGAATGAGCAAGACTGGAGAAATCTGTTAAGGGTAATAGTGAATCTGTTGTTATCTTAAGTTGAGAAACTGATGTTACTGCAGTCTGGTTGGAATTTTTAGTACATTATTGATTCTCAAGCACTGGATACAGTAGTAGTTGGAAAAACCCTTGTTAAAATGCTGTTTGGGCAGTTTTTTTCATTCTCATAAATTACTAAGGCGTTAATTGAATATCTAGTTTAAAATCTCTTGCAAGAAAGTATCTTTGTTATTTGTTTCTTTGGTGATAAGAAATAAGACCCATCAGATCTAGATGGTGCATTGAGATTTACTTTAACTTTAAATATGTCAAATATACTATAACCAGCAGAGGGTTCATAAACATTCTCAATATTAGTACTGTAATTCTTATATTATTTCAGTGGCAAAAAAGAGCCAGGTATTTATTTTCTAAGTTCTGTGTTGCCACGTGTTAAAAAAGATAGCCCATTAAAAAGCAATACCATCTTGGTTACTTTTCTCTCATTGCTGTGACAAAATACCTGATGCCCAACATAAAGGAAGGAAAGGTTCATTTCTTACAGTTTTTGGAGGTTTAAATCTATACCCACCTGGCTCCAAGGTAGGGAAGCCCGCAAGTGGCAAGAGTGAACAGGGAAAAAGAGACGGGGGAAAAACATACCTTCTTGAAGGGAAAAAAAAGATATAAATTTGTATATATATATATACAAATATATATATATACACACACACACACACACACAGACTTAAGATAGTTAACATGATTTTACTACTAATTCTATTAGTTCTTGGAACAAAACAGTTAACATCCATAGGATTAGATCAATTTTGCATGTCTGTATCTGGTAACCTGAGTGACTCTTTTGAAGATAACTATACAAAATAACAACCTTTGGTACATTCCTACCACCTTGTTTTGAAAGCCTATATTGTTATCGTTTTGGGCTCTCTGTTATTGTTATTTGTCTTTTTTGTTTTTTGTTTTTCTTGTATTTTGTTTTGTTATTCCCTCTAACACAGAAAGGATAGATGTAATGTATAGGCTTATACATGCCTAGAACTACTCCTGAAGAGTTTATAAGAACTGATTTTATGATGTGTTAAGGTAAGAACAGCTACTTTGAAGAAAATGAGACATTATGGTAGCCATTGCTGATTTCTTATCATCATGTTTTGAAATCCAATAATGCTTTTATTCTTTGATTTGATTTGTTTTAGTCTGTTTTCTATTATTTTATTGCAATATGTGAGAAGGTATGAGCTGCTATTTTGAAGAAAACAAAGCGACATTATGGTAACATTGTTGATTTCTTATTATCTAGTTTGAAGGCCTGTAATGCTTTCATTCTTTTATTTTAATTGGTTTTATACTATTTTGTTTTGCTTGAATTTATTGTGTGTGAAGGTATGAACAGCTGTTTCAAAGAAAACAACAGACACTATGGTTACCATTGTTGATTTCCTGTTGTCTTGTTTTGAAGTCCTGTATTGCTTACATTGTTCTGTTCTGATCTGCTTTGTTTTGTTTTACTCTGTTTTGTTTTGTTTTATTCTCTTTAAAATAAAATTTAAAAAACATGCCTTCTTCACTCCTCTTATATTGTCTGCCAGCTCTGCCCCTGGGCGGGTGCAGCACACACACTGCCAATCCCAGCGCTAGACAGTGAACCAATTATGAACACTAGACTCAGCTGCTTCCATGACCGCTTGAGGCTTGGGGGCCACCTAGACACAAACCTAACAAAGACTTTTCCCAAAATGAACCAAGCCCCCAAAAAGCTGCGAGGCCAGCTCTACCAATTCTACTATTAATAAAGGCCCCAATAAAAAGGAAGATTAGACCTTGAGAATAAGATATTCATATTTAATGCAATTTTCTTTCTTATGTGGAACAACGTATGTAAAATCTTTGACCCTTATGTCAAACAGGAGGCAAAAAATACATTTTAAAAAAAATATTTATTCTCTGTTGATTATTGGAAGTAAAAAGTGAAGCCATTGAATATGGTAGGGCAATCAAGAATCTGTTGGTACTGTACATATTTATAGTTCCGTAGAGATAGATTTCAAATACTGCTTAAGAATTTGTATAGAATCTTAAATATTTAGAAATTAAACATAGAGATCCTGTTGAAGAATTCCTTTAAAAGTGAGTGATTTGTTATATTCTGAATGAGTTTGTTTTAGAAGTTTAGCAATTTTGGTCTTCTAGCTCTCTGCTTAAATTCATATCTTAATTTTTTAAGTCACAAAACTGTACTTGGAAACTACTTCTTTTAAAACATTAGCAACTTCGAAGGTCAAATAGAAACAAAACTAAAAGTTAGATTATACTACATTAGGAATTTTTTTAGTGTCTAAGAATTAAGACACGTGATACTTTCTTAATCTTCTATTTTTGTTAATTTAAAAAACCTGGAACTGAAGGCTTAATGGTATTATTTCTAAATTGTAACTATACTAATAATCATCTTTGGCCATGACCTTGGAATTTATAGTTTAGAGGAAGGATTTATTGATTTATGGTTTGGAAGAAAAATGAGATTGTTGCATAAGCAGATTGCATGTTAAACACTTGTATCTGTATTACCAGTTACTGTAGTTAGTTTTAAGCTCTAACTTGTCTTCTGGTTTTCTTTCAGAAATAGAGAAGGTTCTTAATAAATCCAGATTCATGAGATATCTTCCTTATATTCTTGAGTCTACTGCAGAGTAACTACTTTACCTTGAAATGTGCAAAAGGATCAGTAATCCTAAAAAACTACATTTAAAAAAATGTTCAAAATTGTATTTTTCCTAGTAGCTGAATATCCATGTGTATGGCTTTTCTGGGTTTCTTGTTTTGTTGTAGTAGTATTAAAATTCTTTATAGTTAAAGGATGTTTGGATATTTTGGCTTTGATTTCTTTTTTGTTCCCTGCCCTGGCCTCCTATTTGTTTTTCTTGCTTTTTTTGTAAAAAATGTACTACTTGCAAGGAATTTTCCGTAAGGTGGCTTTACTTTTCATCCTAATGAACTTTACCCATGATGTTCTTTTCCTTTTCACTAAAGTTTAGGTCTAGAAATGTTTTTACTTTTTAAACTGTTGATTGTGTAATGCAGAAAAGCCAAATAAATCTACATTGGACTTTCAAATGTTGAATCCATTTTTTAAATGATATACAATTTAAATCCCTTTTGTTTTTAATCTTATTCAGTTATACTTGTTTTGATCTCTTGGTAGATCAACCTTCTGTAGATGAAGTTACATTTTCATCTAAATATACATTTGAGTATGAAAACTAGTTGGAATTTCCATCGGTGACAGGAATTTATATTATGCCACATAAAATCTCTTAAGGCTGAAGTTGCTTTTTGTCTTCAGTTGCTTTAAGTGAGGAATTTCCTTTGATTAAATTTATAGTGTATTGAGATACTTTATGTAATGTGGCTATATTTATTACTTACATGTTATATTTGTGCAGTTCTATTTTATTTATCTTTTTAAATTTTATTTATTTATTTATTTATTTATTTATTTATTTATTTATTTATTTTTTGGTACTGGGGATCGACCTCACAGTCTCGCGCTCGCCAGGGAGGCACTGTGCTGCTGAGCTATATCCCTGGCCCTGTGCAGTTCTGTTTTTTACTATGTGGAAGTGCTTTGTCAACTTAGAGATTTGTAGTGTGGAAGCTTCAGAAATCATGCAAATTCTTTTAGCATCTGTTGTTATAGTACATAAAAATAACTAGGATTTATTTTCTCAGAACTCTGCTAAATAATTTGGAATAACATCTCATCAAATATTTATGATTTTTTGAGTTAATAATTATTATACATAATTTGCAGATGAGGAGACCAAGGTACAGAAAATTTACCTTAACTAAGTGGTAGAGATAGTAATTGGTGGAGCAAGGAACTGAACTCAGAGGTATTTATTAAGGAAGATGATAGTAACATTTTTCCCTGTTAGAAAAGTTGTTTCTTTTGAATGCACACAAAATGACTTAAATTATATAGTTTAAGTACAAATCTCCCTCTGGTTAATTGTTAAAATACTTTTATTGTTGTTTCAGTGGGCCCAATTGTAAATTTAAAATGCTGTAATTTAACAGCTAATGAAAATTTATTCACTGTCTGAAAGGAATTATTTTCTCATCAAGTGAGATTTTCTCATTCAGTGATGATTTTTTTCCAGAAATATTTAAATATAGTTCATTACAGTAACCACCTTTAGAATGTTACACTTTAAATGGAATGAGCATAAATCTCAATGCCTCATACTTCGGGGGTAATTATATGTTCATAATTCTAGCGTGATTAAATGGTAATGTTTAATTCATTTTAGAGGTAATTTTACCCAATATATGGGGCTGCATATTCTAAATCACAATACCATTCTTTTTGAAAGAAATATTTAATTAACATGCTCATGTTTTATTTAGAATTTTAGTAATATTGTACTGTTATATTACTGGCTAACCTAATACTTCAGAAAACACCAGTACTTACTAAACTCAATAAATTGAATTTTATTTTAGTTCTTTTATAATTAAGTAGTTATCCAGTGAATATGACTTTGTAGTGCTTTGTACTTATAGAATGCTGGCGGGTATTATTGTCTGTTTTGGTCCCAGAAAAAATATATATAATAGTATTAACCTTGATGAGATTAGAATGGTTGGAACTACAAGGGGCGAAGTATATCAGTATCTTTTCAGAGCAAAATCCTGTCCATTTGCTAAAATGTACCTAGGGAAGCATGTGTACTCTGAGGATGAATGTTGGTTTCCAGAAAGGAAAGTCACCATGGCAGGACAAAGAGGAAATACCCTGAGAGTGGTTTTACTTTATTTCAGGAGTAAAAAGTAGACCAGAGTGCTTCTATGATGGCAATAGAATTCATCTGTTTTTCTGATCTGTGTCCTGTGACATACAACTCTGAGCCCACATGGAATTTAGAAAAATCTTAAAAATATTTCTTATTTAGGTGAAGAATATAGATTTAGGGTTTCTGTGCTGTTTCAGTGCTGTGTTTCATGCTAAAAGTCTTAAAAACAGGTAACTTTGACCATACCTTTTGTATCAGATTATTATGTATTATGCTATGACAGTTAGGTTAGGAAATATCTAGGTCTTTACCTGCTTACTTACTAGAAAGCAAACAGATAATTGAAACCTTTCCCCCTGCAGCATCAGATAAATGATAGTGGTTAAATTTAGTTGTATATTATATGTGAGTGTGTCTGCATTTATTCACAATTTGATAAAAGGTTATATGACTAAGTTCATACTTTGGTTTAGTGTAACACATTTAAAAAATTAATTTTATTTATTATAGTTATACTCTATGAGTTTTAAAAAGTAAAATTTTGTGATTAAAGTTGTCAATTGTATTTTTTAGTTTCATAAAATTTATATATATTGTGTTAGTATTGAAAAATTCTAATAAGAATGCAGTGTTTCTGTGGCTACTTTGGTATGTATTGCATATTTTTAAATGTATCTATATCTGTATATATATAAAATGATATATAGCATGTATGTAATTTAAAAATAAACTATCATGCTTTACAACATTACAGGGTTATCACCCTTTTCAAACTTAGAAATGTATCATGGCCTATTTTAATACGGTTTGTTTTTAAGAAGACAAAGGAAAAGAATCAAGAATTTCTTTTATGTGTATTTTTCCTTTTCATATCTTCTTGAGTAAAAAACATTAAAATATGTATATAGTAAGTGTAAATCAGGAAGAGATTTGGAAAAGCATGTTCTTTATGAATTATAATTGGGGCTGGGGATGTGGCTCAGTGGTAGAGCTTTTGCCTTGCATGCACAAGCACCTGGGTTCTATCTGCAGCAACACACACACACAAACGCATAATTATAATTTAACAGATAAATTTATTTTAAATTATAATGTGCAAACTCAGTATTTTTCTCTAAGGTAGAAATACACTTTTATCATATCTTTAAACTGACTTTAAGTCTCAAATGACTTACTCTGATTTTTAATATTTAATTAAAACTCATTTCATCGCTTGATGATTCAATATTAAAACAAGCTAAAAACTGATTTTTGTAATGTTGTTGATTTTCATAGATAGTAAATTCCAGATGAAATTTCCAAGTATGGAAGTATGAGTCGAGATACTTTGTGTTATGTTACAGTAACAAATGACTGCACAGTTTCAGTGGCCTTATAACAAGTTATTTCTTACATGTCACACATATTCATCATGGGTCAGCTATGCTTCTGCTTTATGTATTTTGCACTCTACGCCAGTGATGGTGACCCTTTTAGAGCTTTCAGTGATGGTAACAGCCATTGTGGCACTCAAGCCATGGGTTGGCCACCACTGCTTAGGCTGACAGGACACTATTTGAGACACTGTTAACTTCATGGTAAAAGTCTCTGAATGAGCACATTGCTGGTCACATGTCTGTTCGGAATTGACATTTTACTTCTAGCCACATTTCATGAGGCAAAACAAGTAACTTGGGTACTCCTGATTTTGACAAGACAAGGGGTATATAATCTTTCCAAATGAGGTTTAAATCAGTTTAAATTGATCGGGATCAGTGAGACGAGAATGTACACTTCCCCCTCAGGTGGACAAATAGCTTGACCAGTTATACAAACTACTGAAATAACTAATTTTCCTTTGTAAGATACAGAAAAATGAACTATTTTCTAGTTAACCACATTGACCAATTTTGGCTTTAACTTCACCTCTCAGGAAGTCATATGTCTAGGTTACACTTTTTGCTCTTGCTTTGACTCTTTTCTTAGTATTAAAAGAAAGCTCATTCAGTGTGTTATGGTGTTTAGGTAAATTCGAATGTTCTAGAAGAGTGATAGCAAACCTTTTAGAGATGAAATGCCCAAACTGCAACACAAAGCGCACTTCTCACAAAGAGCCAACACTGCAGTTAAACCTGAATACTGAGGTTTTACTTAAAAAAAAAAAAACTTACACATTAACATCTTTTGTCTTAAAAGAAAAAACACAATAACAGAGCTTTCAGTGATATAAACAGATTTTTATTGATTTGGCATGCTTTTGCACAATTAATGTGATCTTTTCTGCTGTATCCATGCTGGTCATTTGTCAGACCTCGGTTGGGTTGACTTGGCTCACAGGCCAACAGAGAGGGCTCTGTGTGGCCATTAGAGCACACATGCCTTAGCTTTGTCACCACTGTTCTAGAATATGCAATCAAGGTTAATTAACCTTCAACACTTTTTAGGCTCCAGAAGCTGTAGTCATGACATTTCAAGGAGTCACCACTAGATGGTGATCTCACTCATTTTAGAAGGATAAAACAACTTTTTCTTCAGTTGAATGGGTTGATTAAAGAAGTATCATATGAAAAGCATACTAATTTTCTGGTCAACTCTTTGTGACTCAAATGGTACTCTTTAATGAGTATGTGTACACAAGTACATGCACATTTTGAAGTAGTTCTATAACTGAATGTTACTTTTCCACACCTGTGTGTGTGTGTGTGTGTGTGTGTTTTCTTCCAACTGTTATTCCCTGAACAAATATGAAAGTTTTCCTAAGCACAGTTTTTGCAGAAGTTTCAATGAGGCTTAATGTTTGCAGTGAGGTCATTTATTAACCTACATTTTGGTATCCATAAGATAATACATTTTTTCATCTATTTTTGCTATGACTTGGGGCTTATGTGTCTCAGTCCTATAATTCAAATAACTTGTAAAATTTCCTACAGTAATTAGTAGAAATATAAAATATGATATTACATTTATAGAAAGTGAATATTAATATATACTGTGTAATATTTAAGTAAATTTTAGTACAATGCTCTTTAGGATGTTTAGGAAAACTCTGTTACAAGCTAGTTCTTTTAAAAGTCCTTTTCAATTTAGTGTATCTTTGAATCTTTTTACTCAATGGTGAAATCCTATCAAACATTGGTTAGCACTCCCTGAAGATTTAGATGAACTGTTGCAGTATGTTCAGGGTGATCTCCTATGTTTACTCTAATTTGGCAGTTGCAGTTTGTATACATGATCCCTGAGACAGATTGGAGAATGCTGCTTCATAGCCTGGAATCCTTCAGCAGCTTCCACTGGCTTCCTGTGACAAGAGTTGGCATATTTAGCCATGGAATTAAAATCTTACACAAAAGCTTGTGGGCAACATTAGAGCAAATTCTGGTTAAAAGTAGAGTGGAATTTGGTAGTCCACTAATTCAAACATCTCTTTCAAGTCCCTCTTCACTCCATCCTAGTGCAGCTCCAGGAAGTGCTGAATGCAAAAGTTTACAAAGTTTAAAAGTCTAGTTTCCTGATCTAGCTGGCTTTATATGTATATTCTGATCCTTTCTTCTGTCATTCTCAATAGTACCCTATCTTCTAGCGATATATACCTGTTATGTTTCACTGTATGTGCCAGTTTATTCTGCTGAGGATGCTCCTTGCAACACTGAACACTGCATGAATACCAACTGCTTTTTAAACCTATCCTCATTATTTCAATTTGTAAGTCACTTCCAAGAAGGGTTTATTCTTTAAGTATGTATTTATTTACATGTTAAACTATATGGTTTTGAACTCTTAACTGTGTGTAATATGTGGCAAATTACCAGAACTCTGCCTCAGTTTCCTCATTTAGAAAATGAGAATAATAGGATAATAGTACTTACTTCATGGAGTTGTTATGAATATTAATTGTATTAATGTCTAGCATAAAATAGGTGCTCAGAAAGGGTTAACTATTATTCTTTTTGACTTTGATAAATGTCTGTCTGTCCACCTGTCTTTCTTGAATAAAATTCAGTAGAGTCACATCTAATGTTGAGGTAAGGTTTTAGGATCAGCATATAAAGTAAAACATTGTGTAGTCAAAGGTATCTTTTTAAAAAAAGTGTCTTTAAGAATCTTTTAGGGGACTGGAGATATAGTTCAGTAGTAGAGTGTATGCCTAGTGTATGCAAGGCCCTGGGTTCAATCCTAGCACTACACGAACAAAAATAAAATAACTCAGGGAAATCGAATATGAAATACTTGAAATTATTAGTCAAATTATTAAGTCATTTGGTTTTTCATACTCCTTTAAGTCTACCTAATGCAACAAACTGTTTATAAATTTGTTTTTATGCTTTTAAAATGTCCCTTTAGAGGAGAACGATTAGAGTTGACTTACTTGAAACAAATTCAAAACATGCAGGTTTTCTTTAACATTGGCGTATGTCTTTGGTTAGATATCAGATAAAGAAGTAACTTTGCTTTCAGTGGCGAAGTTGAATGAAAATGTTTTTCATCTCGTTAAAGTATTTGCAGTATCAGAGCTATGTAGAAAACGCAAGCAATCACAGGAAATAGCAGGTCATCTTGTGGCTGTTACCTTTGTTTGTGTCACCTATTACAGGCTTTCAGGCTTTCTGTAGGTAAACGTTCATGACCTGGAATGGCAAAGGAACTACTGTGCTTCAATCGTTGGTCTCTCTTTCTGTTCCCTTCCTGCCTGCATCTTCTCTCCTTGATCCCTTTCTGAATAAGGATAGTGGAAGTTTTTTTTAAGTCAAATGCATTTCTACATTTTTTATTTTTTTATCTTCGATTGGCAACTTTGGTATTAATTCTGTTATTGTTATTACTATAACATTGTAAGGTAGTCTTCGTGGCATCTTTATTTAAGGGTGGAATTTTGAATTAATATAAGCATATAATTAAGTGTCTTTTTACATAGTTGATAAAATATCCTTTACAGAGAGAGATAGCTATAAATGCTGTATTAGAGAGCTGGATATTTTGATATACTGTTTTAATAGTAGAGAATTCTTGTTATAAATATTTTGAAAGTCGAGATTACATTTTAACAGCCAAATTTTAACTACTTACCAGTGCATTTACTTAAATACAAGGTGACAAATATTGCATATTTTTTGTTAATTTTTATAAGATAATATAGCAAGAAATGTAAAAACAGCAATTTTATCAAATCATTCCGAGACAAGAATCAACTGACTGAAATGACACCTGCCTAAGCATTGGTTGGGATAATCAGTATGTAAACAAATGAGCTGCCCAAGTGATGGCTATGGTAAACTGTTAAAAGTCCTGTTGTTAACTTGTAAAAGAGGCACAGAGAAAT
>RJWT010038879.1:0-12769 GCA_004365215.1 Cuniculus paca | reverse complement strand
TCATGAAAAAAAATCAGACTGCATGGGAAATACTTCCCAAAATCAACAACTAGGATCTCATCTTATTAAAAAGTTTTTGTGTGTCAAAAGAAATCTTCAACAGAGTGAAAAGAAAACCCACAAATCTGGAAAATATCTCAGCCAACTGTCCCTCAGACAAAGGACTTTTATCTAGAACATATAAAGAATTTTTTAAAAATTAGGCCCCCAAAATTCAAAGACCCAATCCAAAAATGGGCATCTGAGATGAATATACACTTCTCAGATGAAGAAATACAAATGGCAAATAAATATATGAAAAAATGTTCAGCATCATTGGCCATTTGAGAAGTGCAAATTAAAATAACACTGAGATTCCATCTCACTCCAGAAAGAATGGCCAAGATCAAGAAAATTTAACCAATAACAAATGCTGGAGGGGGCTGTGGGGAAGAAGGAACTCTTCTCTACTGTTGGTGGGAGTGTAGGCTGGTACAGCCGCTGTGGAAATCAGTGTGGAGGTTCCTCAAAAAGCTAGAATTAGAGATTCCATCTGACCCAGCTATTCCACTTCTGGGCATTTTCCCAGAAGAATTGAAAACATCATACCACAGTGATATATGTGCACCCATGTTTATAGCAGGACAATTTGTAATAGCCAAATCTTGGAAACAACCCAAGTGCCCATCAATCGAGGAATGGATAAAAAAGATGTGATATTTTTATACAATGGAGTACTACTCAGCTATAAAGAAAGATTGCATCGAGGCTTTTATAAGTAAATGAACGTGACTTGAGACCATAGTCATAAGTGAAATAAATTAAACGCACATGTGTAAATACCATATTGTCTCCCTAGTGTAAGAAACTGAAAGAGCAAATATGACCCATAATCTACAATAAATATTGTGTAAGATTAAGAAACTGCTCAAAGAGGAAAAGTAACTGGGACAGGGGCAAGGAGGAAAGAAGGAAGGGAAAAGGAAAAAGTCATAAATAATACAAAGAATACATAAGATAGTTAAAATGATTATATTAACTAATTCTATTAGTTCCTGGAAAAGAACAGTTAATACTCCTATGATTAGATCTATTTTACATGTCTCTATCTAGTAATCTAAGCAACCCTTTTGAAGGTAACAAATGCAATATTACAATCATTGTTAAATTCGTATCTTGTTTTGAAAACCTATACTATTATTGTTTTGGATTTGTTGTTGTTTATTTGTCTCTTTTGCTTTTTGTTTTTGTTTTCTGTGTCTTTCTTTCTCTTAAATAAAAAAATAAAAAAACAGCATAGTACTGAAACAAGAACAACAGCAACAAAAACTAAGACCTGAGTGAGGATCAATAGAAAATATTAAAAGATGGAGAAGCAACTCCAGGCCTATTAGGTCATCTTATCTTTGACAAACACATTCACTGAAAGAAAGATAGCCTCTTTTTATTTTATTTTTATATTTATTTATTTATTTATTTATTTATTTATTTATTTTTGCAGCACCGGGGATTGAACTCACGACCTCGTGCTTGTCAGGCAGGCGCTTAGGCCACTGAGCTAAATCCCCAGTCCTAAGATAGCCTCTTTAATAAATGATCCTAGAATAACTGGCTTTCCACATGCAGAAGACTAAAACTAGACCATGCAGTGATGTAAAATCAAAATGAGTCAAAGATATAAATCCTAAAACAAGAACATTAAATCTTCAGGAATAGAGGATAGGCAGAACCCTTGAAGACATAGGTGTAGGCCAAGATTTTATGAACAAAACCCTTATATGGGAAATAATATTATATGGGAAATAATACAAAGAATCATTATCTGGGATCTCATCTTGTTAAAATTTTTTGCACATAAATTATCAAGAGAGTACAATAACAACTCACAGAGTAGGAAAACATTTTAGCCACTTGTCTCTTGACCAAGAACTTACATATCTAGAACATATAAAGAATTGCAAAAGAGTAACCCACCCCCAAATTCAAAATTGGGCATCTGAAATGAATTCACACTTCTCAGATGAAGAAATACAAACAGCAAATAAATATATGAGAAAATGTTCAACAACACTAGTCATTAGAGAGATGCGAATTAAAACAGTGCTGAGATTTCATCTCCCTCTGGAAGGAATGGCTATCATCAAAAAATCAGCCAACAACAAAGGCTAGTGAGGCTTTGGGGAACAAGGAACCCTTCACTGTTGATTGGAGTGTAGACTGGTGCAGCCACTGTGGGAATTCCTCAAAATGTAGGGTTAGAGGTCCCATTTGATCCAGGTAGTCCTTCTGGGTATCTTTCAAGAAGAAAACTATCATTCCACAGTGATACATGTGTACCCATGTTTATAGCAACATAGTTTGTAATAGCTAAATCTTGGAAACAACCTAAATGCCCATTAACCAAGGAATAGGTAAAAAAAAAAAAAGTGTTTTTTTTTTAACACAATGTGGTATTACTCAGAAGGATAAAAAGAAGGATAAATTTGAGACATTTCTAGGAAAATGGATGTACCTTGAAACCATACTCTTAGGTGAAATAAATAGGACACACGTGTAAATACAACATTGTCTCTCTGTTATGAGACTCTGAAAGAGCCAATAAGGACCAAAATGTACAATAGGTATTGTGAAATAGGAAGAACTTGTTCAAAAGGAAAGAGGAACTGAGGAAGGGAGTATGGGGAAAAGAAGGAAGGGAAAAGGAGAAAAAATAAAAAAGGATAAAGCAGAAACAAAGCTTTGTAAATAGGGATATTGGGGTTGAAGGGAGGGTAAGGGATTGGGGAAAAAAAAGAGTTGAAATATATCATACACAGGTACAGATTCTCTATGATGAATATGATCATTATGTAAATTGTACCAATAAACTTAAATAAAAATGTTACTTGCGAACATGCCATTATTCTTAATTTTAAACGAAAATGTTCAAGGGTGAGAGAAACCTCAACAAAGCAGGGAGTTGGGGCAGGGTAAGTTTCTTCTACCCACCAACTATCCTTTCATGTCTTTTATTATCCTTTTTTCATCCAGTTACTTCTACTGAAAGGAAATACATTTCTGAAGCCAGGTGTTCTAGTAATTGTTCATATGAAAATCTATTTCTGTCTTTTTTTTTTTTTGTGGCACTGGGGATTGAACTCAAGACCTTGCACTTGCCAGGCAGGCGCTTAGGCTGCTGAGCTAGATCCCCAGCCTGTCCATTGTTTACTATGGTTATTCCAGTGCTTCTGCATTTTTAATATTATGATTGACTCTTAGTTGTATTTCTCTAGAGATGTAGGTAGAGATGTAGGTAGTATTAGGTACATTTGCGAGTTCACAGCTCACCAGAGTTGCAATACTACAATACTTTTTTGATCTCTTTTCTAGCTAAATATTTTTTCAGAGAATAAATAATTCATGTACAGTACCTATTCCTACAACAGAGGCCACTAAATGGAGAAATAGAATGCCATGGCAGACTTCAGTGTTTTAGGATTCTACACTTTTAAATAAGTTTTTCCTTTGATAAAACTGTATGCCTATTAATACATCATACTTGAAAAACTGCATAATGAGTATTTACTGAGAAACAACTCAATAGAGCTAACTCCTACAATAAGACTTGAATCCCTGTTGCTGCTGTTGAAAATTGCTATCTTAAACTAGAGAAATTTATGTGAATATATTTCAAAACCAAATTGAAAATCCACACTAACCTGGCTTCTATACTGATAATGCCCAAATTTTGCGAAATTGATATTGGGAACATGCTAAAGTTAAGAAACTATGAATTGACTTTATTTCCTCTCTTATTCAGTACCTCCTACTTTTGTCAAACATTCCTGCCAGATTTTCTATCTCTAAATTTATCTATTCTCTGTTCCCAAAGATCAGTTAATTCATGTTATCTTTATGACCTACTTAGCTTGATGTGATAGCAGTTGGAGGTATCAAACAGTGCCTTGTGGCAGGGCCCTGCTATTTCTTATCATACTTACCCCTTTGTTTGAAAATCGGATTTATCTTTTCAGAAAAGGATAAGTGCAGCATATCCCATTTCATATAAGAGTCAGATTCTTGACTTTTGAATTTCAGAAGTCAAGTTCTAGACATGAAGGAACTTGATTCAAAAGAGTCAAATCAGTTCTTCCTGTCTTCTCTAAAGTAGAGCTTGTGTGGTGGCATAAAGATCCACTGTGCTCAGCATGCTGGAGAGTAGTAGAGATGTCTGTCTAGTCCAAGGGATCAGGGGCAGCTTTACAAATGCTCTGTGGCAGGGATAACTTTGGGGCAATGAAGAAATACTTGTATGCCTAGAAGGGCATGGATATTGCCAAGATAGCCAGACTTGCAGAGGTCTTGTGGCAGGAATGACGAGGGTAAGGGAAGGACCTAGTTGCTAGTGGAAGAGCTACAGATATTTGCAGGATAAAGGATATTGACTTCCACCTCTACCCTTCGTTTTCCCTACTTCCAAAGCTAGCATTTTGTAATTCTCTACTTTAGATGTAACTCTTGGGCAAAGGAAAACCTGGCATTAAGATTACCTTGAGTTGACTGAAATTTAGTTTTTATTTTTCAGCAGAATGGGGGCCTCAAAACAAAAATTAAATTCAATTATACAAAAATAAACCTGTTTCTTATATACCTGACTTTGTGCTTTGCCACGGTAACTGGTGCACTAGTTGTTTTGCACTTGTGTTGGTAGTTTTGCTACTTTCAGTGGGGGAAGCTCTTTGCAGCACAAGGCCTGGATGTAGGTTCTTCATAGTTTGGGTCCACCCCACTATTTCATATTTTTCTCCAACTTGGGCCTCTCACGTAGGCAGGCTAGTCTTCTCATTAGCCTCCTGTTTACCAGATGATTTCTGCTATTGTGATGGTGATTGTCAAACTGAATTAAGAGACACCTAAGAAATTAGTGAAACACATGTCTGGGTATTCTATGGGATGTTTCTGGAGATGGTTGGGAAGTAGATCATGCTGTTTGTGGATAGCACCGTCTGGTAGGCTTGAAGCTTAGGTGAACTGAAAAGGGGAAGAAGGAGGAAGTCAGTCTGTTTTCAAAGCTCAATTCTTCTTGAGCAGGCGTATCTTTTGCCGCTGTGGTCACCTGTGGACATCATTTTCTTGCTCTTCCAGCCTTTCTGCATGGACTCATACGAGCGGCTCCCTGGATAGCTTTCAGGCCTTTAGCCTCAGGCTGACACTGCATCCTTGGTCCCTGTTGTTCTGCGGCTTTCAGCAGGTAGTGGAGCCTCTGGTTCTGTAGTGTGTAGATGGCCGTTGTGGGCTATCTAGCTAGTTCTGTAAGGTGTCTAATAAAGTACACGCACGTGCACACAGACACAATATTGATTCTGTTTCTCTAGAGAGCAAATATAGCTATAGTTTGTATCTAGACCATTCTTCAAAGGCTTATGTGTTAAAGACTTGGTCCTGGATTGCACTTGTGGACAGTGGGTTGAGCCTTGAAGTGGGTCCAGTGGAAGGTAGGGGACCCCTGGCTTCTCACCCTTCCTCTTCCCACGTCTTGGCCATGAGCTGAGCAGTTTTGATCTGCCATGGGCTCCCAGCAGGATCTTCTGCAACAGGCCCAGAGAAACGGGACCAACTGATCATGGCCCGGAACTTCCAGAATTGTGAGTAAAAATAAATCTTTTCTCTTTACAAGTTGATCAACACAGGTGTTTGTTACAGGAATAGAAATCTAGTACAGTTTCAGAGCTCCCCACCCAACTGCTCTTTCTTTGCTCATGTATCTCCCCTTTATATTCAGATATGAACTGTCCTCTCCCTTTACTGGAGAAAAGGAATGGGGGAATGGGAATAGGAATAGCTCCTGGGAAACAGGAGGGGTCCTGAATGGTTTGCTGCTGCCCCTCTTTAAACAGTCTATCTCATACCCATTTTCATACCCATTTGCTCAGATTGTGCTTCCTTTTTAAAATTTTTATTTTCAAACGTTCTTGGTTTACAAGAGATACTTACAGCACCGCTTAGCTCTGAGTTACACGGTGCTATTTGTTTTTGATTTTTTTTGTTCCATGGCTGTTAGTTATATTTCTCCCCCTGGACAATAGGCTTCTTTGACATGGGCCATTCCCCATATTTTCTTGTGTTCTCCTGAAGGTTTGCAGATGGGGCTCATATAGTTGATAGTACAAAATATTCATTAATGAATACTGTGATTGCTCTTTGCAGTATAATGTGAGATGAATTTTATCTCTATCTGTTTTATTCTTTATGTAATTTTCTCTGTCACTTTTGCAGTTAAAGAATCAGGCAGTGGGTGGACGCACTGTGTGCATCTCTGACAAGTAAAACCAAGTTGATTTGCTCTATGTTTAGAAAGCTTGATGGTGTTAATTTTTCAAGTGTCACTTAAAAGTGGGTAGCTAAATACGTACTCTGAATGTTTTTAATGCAGTGGTATACTTTGGCAAAGAGGCCTTTGGAGTCTGGGATCGCAGGTTTAACATCTTTCGTCAGCACTTGCTCAGTTATTGACAGAATAATAATGGAGGTATTGCTATGGATCACATAATATTTTCTAGTTGTGAAAAATCTTACAACATTCAGTAGGGTACTTTTTTGACACTTAAAGCTTAATTCCTTTAGTTATAAGATTCTAGTTCCGTTTCATTTATGCGCTTAAAACCTCACTGGTTTCCTGCCCTGGTCTGTGCATTCTCTGTCTCTCTCTTTTTTTTTTTTTTTTTTTTTGTGGCACCAGGGATGTGCGTTTTCTTTTATTCAGTCATAGTGGTGTTGCACAAAAGGGGTGTCCTTGTTAGATCTCAGGCAGGGTCTTCTTTTCCACATTACTTTTCTGGCTCTCACGATTCCCTGGGGGCCTGAAGCAAGCAGGAGCTGGAGGAAGGAGCTGAAACCTGAGAGGCTTCAGGCATACAGGAATCTTACTCTGTTCTCTTTTACCACTCACCCTTGAGCAAGTACAGGTTTTGCAGACCCAGGGAACGAAACATCTATTTTACAGAAGTAGGCCATATACCCCTTGTTAGGGATGACCTATAAAATTTATACCTTTTTACCCGTGTAAAAATACATGGTCAGTCTAATATTTAAACAAAAATCTCAGGCCCTTATAGATGACTTGAGTTGTAATATTCTGCTTGAAAGGCAATCTTATCTGAGCACTTGCTGGTTAAGAAGTTCTCAAAAACAAAACAACACACACACACGCACACTTTGATACTGGTAACGGCCCTGAAACTAGCCTGTGTACCCTTGCTGTGAGAAAAGGAAGAATTGACGTCACCTTTGGGAAGAACCTCTGCCTTATTCAGTGGTGCTGTTTGCCAGTGCACAATAGCAATAAAGCAGAAAAACTTCTGCAGAGAGAAAAACATTATATCTATTCAACTTGCTTTCTCACTCATTTATTTGAAGTGTTTCAATAAGTGCTGAAAAAAGAAAGCACAGGGTGCTGTGACTAGTGCACAGGACAGAGGTGTTCATGAAATTCCCCAAGGAGTGATGTCTGAGCTGAAACCTCAGGAATTAACAGGAGCCGAAGGAGTTGTTGCTTGATGTTGGACATAGCCAGGTAAGCTGCAGGACCTGAAGGCTGCCCGGGGTGGCACGGATGAGGCGGGGAATGGCAGAGGTAGAGGCAGCATCATTTAGAGATGCTTTACTTGATTTTTAAAAGATGATTTTTGGATACCTGATTGACACATAGCTGTAGAAGGTTAAACCATTTGTTTTGGACAGTAAATATGAAACAACAGATTCTTAAAAAACTATATTTAAATCTTAAGGAAAGGTATTTTAGAGAATGTGCTGAAAGACTAGAGAAGAGATGTAGCACAGATCATACTGCAATCAGAGGCTTTTACAAACACTTTTCTGCTTACAAATAATGAAATATCTTGGCCTTTATGTGGAAGACCATCTATATTAATTTGTCTTATAATTTAATAATTTTGGCATTCTTGCAACTCAGTTTAGTTAGCAGCCCTGTATATTTAGAAATCCTGAAAAATTCACTATTTCACCGAGAATCTAACAATATGATTAATGTCAAAATCTTGAGTTAACTTTAGAAAGTGTATCTTTTCTCCCCTTCCTTTTCTTTATTTTTTTGGCTTATCTTTTAGGTAGAATTACAGAAGCTAGTAGAAGCAGTTGTCTCTTCTCAATGCGGTGCTGTATTACCACTTCCTGTGCAGGTAGAGATCTGTGCATTCCAGAGATGTGCTGGGAATGGAAATTCCACAAAAGGAGAGGAAGATTTGGTTGGCAGGCTTAAACTGCACAAATGTTCTGCTTATCAGGGGTAAACAGGAAATAAGAATGAGAAGTAACAAATAGTTTCTCACTTGGCTCTCTTAAATTTAAATCTTAATCTGATACTCATAAATGTGATCTGGCTGCTTTTTTATTTGGGTGAATATATGACCCTTGATCTGCCTTTGTAATGCTGCCTTTGTTCTCTCCTGAACCTGGACACCCTTGTACCTGCCACAGGAGATACACGATATGGAAGTAGAAGTTGGCCTTTTGATTCTGCTTTCTAAGAAGCATACTGTCAAGTGCTTGATAACAGAAAAGAAGTCAGAAAGGTTAGATGCCTCTGGCTGACTTACCACACCATTCCGATTTTCGGCTTGTGTGGAAGATAAGCCAAAACTCAGTGAAGCCTATGAAGAAACTGTGTTGTAGGGAGTGGGAAAAGATGGAGTCAAGTGTCTCCTCACATCTCTTATCTGCAACAAAAACAGCCAAGTGACTGATTTCAAATGGAAAATACAGTGGACAATAAATGGACAGTGGACAATAAATACAGTGGTTCATGAACACTTTTGTTTGCAAACATTGTGGTTCACAAACAGAAACCCTGTTTGCAAACTCTGCAGCAGGTGACAAACATGACCTTGGCCATCTTTTCCACACAAACACAAATGTCATTTTTTCCAGAATTGTAGGACAAAGTAAGTTCATGAACTGAGGTGTCACTGTAGCATTTGTGGGCCATTTCCTCACCTGTGAGGTGGAAATGATAGTACTGCATTTACTTTATTAGGGTCATTTCTGAGGATCACAGTACACGTGAAAGAGTTCCATATAGGCTTGTGTAGTACTAAACCTTCAAGTGAATTTAATTAAGTATTCATTGAGTGCATGCTGAGCACCCGTGGCTTTACATTAAAGCAGGTTCTAGTTCAGTCTTTGTGAGGCCTGAACCTTTCATAGTTGCCCCATTTGTTGCTTGAAAAGCATTTAATGCCCTTTGTTCAACATAGTTTAATTCAGTGGTCAGACTGGTAGTCACACACAGGGTCCTGTGGCAGACAGTGAACCACGTTACAGGATGCAGATGGTGTCACCTCCCTGCTGGACCACACATGATCAGGCAGAGGAAGAGCCATCTGGTCTGACTGCTACTCAGTCCACCAGTGACGGGGTGGGTGGAGGAGAGGCGCCACAGAGGGTGGTCCTGGGACACACCTGGCAGAGTCAGCAGGTGTGGAGATTGCTTGATGAGAACCGGGATGAATCCTGAGCGTGATGCCCCACTTGGGTGTGTGGTGAGGTAAAATTTAGCAAGTGGGTGTGTACCTGGGATTGGTTTTGTGTTACTTGTGCATTTTGTATAAAAAGGGAGATGGTACTTTTGTGCCCTGAGATGAGTTCTGATTACATTACTAGTATCACACTAGTTTCTTTGATTCACTGCTGGGTTTGGTCCATACAGTAGATTTTACCCCCTCCCCCCACTTTCCATGGGATTTTTCATATCTTTCCTTAATCTCATTTGATCTTTTCTGAACACTTTGAACTAATCCATCTCCAGACCTCAACTACCTAATTTCTGAAATGTACTCATTTTTCTTTCATTTCTGTAAAATGACACTTCTATTGCTTTGCCTTAAACATGTTTTAGTGGGTGCATCCCTAATTCCAAGCACTTCTTGGTGGCAACCTTTTAAAAGATATGGAAAAATAAAAGGAAGAAGAAAATTAAAATTACCCTTAATGTTTAGCACCCAGAAATCACATTTGTTAAATTTTTGTTGCTTAGGAAACTTTGGAATTTTCAGTGCAAACCACGTATAATAAAGCAGCATTATTACATTTAGAAGAAAACAGCACCATTTTTACTTGTGATTTCTGATGAATTAGAGCTGTCTCCCCCACATTATAATCACTTCTGTAGGAAAGTGTTTTTTTAAAAACCAATCTAGGATAAGGCTACTATGGTCACTAATATTCATTCATTTTTGAGCCCAAAGAAAGCAATAAAATAAAGATTTAGAGACAGAAGATCCCTTTTCTTTAGTAAATTGGAACACATACAAGATCCTCATTGAATAAATCACTTTGTTTTTCTTTCTTTTCCCACTTTATTTTTTATACTCCTTTTTGGCTTTCAAATTTAGCTAAGGAGTAGAGCCCCACCGAATCTTTTTGGAGTACCTTAATGTGACACATTAGGATGTTAGTATGGCCCTTTAGAAAATACATTAATTCATCTAATTGGAGCTTTCCAATTTGGTAATGGGGGATTTATCTACATTTCCTAAAATTATATGCTAATATATATTTATATGTGCACTTCAGGGAAAATGATTGGTTCACAAGTTTAGCTAGATTTTCAAATGATTACATGACCAGAAAAAAAGATTTTAAATCTGAATTTAACATCTAGTTGTGGCCTAGATCTTGAATTTTTGTCAACTCTGGGTAGGGCATATGACCTATCTGAAAAGAAATATGTAGTATATGAGGAAGTTGTAAAATAGATGAAATTTATGACAAATTGGGCTCATTGGTTTGAAAAAATTCAAAGGGTATTTTATTGTCAGTCTTAACCGTATACACTATTGTACTGTATTCTGAAGCTACCTATAAACGATGAGATTTGTTTTTCTTTTTTTATATTGGGGATCAAACTCAGGAATTACCGCTGAGCTGCATTCCCACATCCTCAGCCCATTTCATTTTCTCTTTTGAGACGATGTCTCATTAAGTGGTCCAGACTCAGTTTTGAAGTGTGATTCTCCTGCCTGAGCTATGGGATTTTGTAGACAAAATAGATAATGGTTTCTGACTGTAGTATGACAGGTTTGGTAGACTATAGAAAGACTTCCTAACAAGAATTTCATGTGCCTATGACATGCTATAGTAGGCATATATAGATATGACTGAACTTTTAGATTTCTTTACTCATCACTTTTTATTTAAAGATATACAAAGCAAATGTGCAATCCTATAATGTAATGATACCCCAAGACCATCTGTCCCAAGGTAATCCTGCATAGAGTGACTTTGTATAGTCTCTGTAAGTCTTTATGAATTGGGTAGTGTTTTTCTTTGAGTGAAATTATTAAACAGTGATCTTACATAAAGTGAAAATAGGTAGATTTGTATCCATTTTAAATGCACTTAGCAATGGTTTGTATTGACTTTGTATTTCCTGTGAAATAACTCATTTGCTGAGTGTAAAAAGAGATCTAATATGTAGTTAAAAATAAAACATGTCCATTTGTATTCCCCTCCACACCCCACTTTTTCTCTTGCAGGTAATTGTGTATTAACTGCCAAGTGTATACATACTTTAAGCTAGTATTTTCAGCTTGTCTTCTCAACCACTGATACCCTGGTGTTGCCTTCTGTCCTGATGCCCCTGCTTTCCCCTTTAGCTCTGCTTATTCTTCAGCCCAACCCCTAACTTGCATTCATTAGGTGGATACATGTTCATTGCCTTTGACATGCTATAGTAGGCATATATAAATATGACTGAACTTTTAAATTTCTTTACTCATTACTTACTTTTTATTTAAAGATATACAAAGCAAATGTGTAACCCTATAATGTAATGATAGCCCAAGACCATCTTTCCCAAGGTAATCCTGTATATAGAACGCTACGGAAGAGTCAAGAGGATATAACTGGGAGACCTCAAGTGAAACGCACAGATCCTGTAGTGGTGAAATGCACAACCTGTAGTGCAGGCTGGGGTGGAGTGGTGTTGTGATGATTTTAGGAAAACAGGGCACAGGAGGTTGAACTAGTTGACTCCCTGAGGCCATTTCTGGCTCCAGTATTTGGAGAGTTAACAGGCATCACCTAGGCCTAGCCAGAGACCTCCGAAAACAAAAGACCTCCCTGAGTGATGGAGCTCACCGAGCACCTCATCCACAAAGCCTGGCAGAGAGACTCATCAGTCAGTCAAAGTCAATATCAATTAGGGAATAGTAATTAAAATTGTGGCCTCCCCAAGGGGGAAAACATTGATTTTTCTCTCTATATGTAGACAAAAATGTTGACTCTGTATTTCTATATATAGGTAAACAGAAGCATAGGTTTTTCTCCCAACCAAAAGAAAGATAAAAGCTGAATGTTTTTGGATGTTTCTAATAATAGTAATGCAGTGCTTTTATGTTCTATGACTTCTGCACCTCAGTAACCAAACACAGCTTCTTCCTTTTCATTACCTGGCCCCCTGTCTCGTCTCTGTGAGGCTCCTCACTACCAAGGAATGTAAGTCTCCCCAGGACTGTAGCTCCTCAACCCTCATCGGAATGAAGGTATTGCATTATAAATTAGTGTAATGAAAAGAAAAATGATTTCTTACTGAGTCTTTTAGAGGATTGCACGTTTATCAAGTAATTTCTGACTTTCAGATGGATTTAAGCAGTCTTAACATCCTGTTAGCAGAAATGATCTGAGGTACAGTCAGTCAGAGGTAGAATGGAGGAACCTTAAAGAATTTATAACCTTGTGATCCATAAATTTCAGCATGTGTAAGAATTGCCCTGTGTGTGGGGGACTTACTAAA
>RJWT010038878.1:0-12774 GCA_004365215.1 Cuniculus paca | reverse complement strand
ACGCCTGACCTACTAAAGTTTTACAGAGAAAAGCCTGTTAGTTTTGGTAGGAAGATCTTCATTCAAGTCTAGGTTTTGCATCACATAATGTGCACAGTGTTTACCAAGTTACATGAGCTTGCTGTGCCTCACAGCATTCATCTGGGAAATGGGGGGAAATCAAATTACCTCATGAAAGGCCACGAAAAAGTCTAATGAGAGAGTGTACTTAAAATAGAAAAATAGATAAATATTTTACCACACATTTTCCTTATATTCATTCATATCCTAATATTACCAACCCCCTCATCCTAGTACGCCATAACATCTAGAATTCAACATAAACAACTTAGTATTCTTTCAGTAAAAGTGCTGTTAATTAAATGATTTACCAGTTTTCAAGGCCAATAGTTACCATTAAATATGCTAGTGCTTTCTAATGTTGTTATTCAACTTGAAAAAGATACAGTAGCTCGGGGGTAGACTTGGGTGGTAGAAGAAAACTAAGAAAAATAAATGTCTTTGTGTCTGTTGAAATGGCATTATTCAGGGTCGCAGAATGGAAGGCTGATGGTGACCTCAGAACGTGAGAGAATATTTCCCAGAGGATAGTTGCCAGTTGGTTTTTATCCTTAGTTAGACAAGAACAGGAGGAAATTAGCTTAAATTTCATTTGGTTTAGAGTGATGGAAGCAGGCTATGAAATCTAATTCCCAAGAATCTTTTCTTCAAAATAAAACAGAAAATGACTGCCCGCCAAGGTTTCAGTGTATCCTTGACGCTGAGTATGAGAAAATGCTAGACGAAGTTTTGGTCCTCCATCTCCATAATCCCTTCCGAGGGAAGAAAACGAGCAATTACGAGCCGTTATTCAACAGGTGTCCTCACTTGTATTCATTTAATCTTCACTGAAAATAATTTCTCCTGCTTTGCAAGATACAGGCGTAAGAGTTTAGTTTAGCATGGGCATTGAGCTAACAGAAAGCAGTTAGAGTAGACCACTGCGCATGTGCCAGCTGATTCCATAAAGCCTTGCTTCCTCCACGCTCTAATTTTTATCTTTATCTTTAAAGGACGTTGTCCTGATTTAAGAAGTTTAAAAGACAAAATAAATTGGTAAGGTAACTAGTGTTTATGGAGATACCTAGTGTATGACAAATATTTAAGTACTGTACAAAATCTCATTTGACTGCGATAGTTAATACTTGAAACAAGTACTACTATTAATCTATTTACAAATAAAAATCTGAGTCTCAAGGGAGTTAAACTGTTTATCCTGGCTCACACACGGTGGGTTGTGAAGCCAAGATTTGAACTATGAGGTCTGATCCCACTGACCATGCACAGCCGCTAGATAATATGGATACTGTGAAGATTTGTGGTTTCATAGTTTGATTTGACATGATATCTTTACGTGCTCATAGGCAGCTGTTCCAGAAACTGAATAGTCATTAAATAGTAACAGTAACAAGCTCAGTTAAATGGGTGTGTATTTAAACATTAAAAAGTTAGTAATTTCTGGCCCCAAAATAAAATGTCTCTGGACTTCTTTGTAAAAAAAAAATCCAGCATCTACAGATGTCTCTAGACATTCAGGACTCTCCTGGGGTTCTGGGACATGGTGGCAGGCTCTACAAAGGACTGAGTGGCATTAAAATGCATGCTAAGAGAGCCCAGGCTGAAGGGAGGAAGAAGAGGAGCTTTGAACTCTGGGGAGGCACTTTCACTCTGGCCTGCCGAGGAGCTGAGCCTGAGAAGCAAGCACATCAGGATCTCGGACCATGGGACATCCAAACCCCAATGCAGATTTTACTTTTTCTTTCCATCAAGTCACAGATATTTAGAAAGTGAAAGAGCCGACTGAGATCCTCTGGTCCAATCCCTTTATCTTATAGGCAAGGAATTTGAGGACCAGGACAGGTTGAGTACTTTCTCTAAGGTCAGAAGGCTAATTAGTGATGGAGTTAGCAATAAATCATTTCCATGAACAGACATGCTTTCAAAGTGAATTCAATTACCTTGTACTCTCAAGTGATTGTAGGAACACCCATGTAGCTGGATAATTTCAGAGGTCTGTGTGAAGTACAGGTAACACAAGATCTGGAATGAACTTTTCAATACTGGGCTGCCTAAGTCAACAATCTTTGAAATATGTTGCTTTAAGTTAAATCATTACTGTTCAGAGTGCTGTTCCAACTTTTTTCTCTCTGCAGTTATAGCTGCAACCATAGTAAACACCTAAGAATTTTCATCTCTCTTTCATTGATAAAAGATATATAAAACTTCAGATACACTTGGATATTTGGGAAAAAACATTTGACATTTGTAAACTTTGTACCGCAAATTCTCCAAATGCAGTCTTTCGATTTTATACCGTAACTTTTTCTAGGATCTAGATTTAAAAAAAAAAAAAATCCCTGTTTTGAATCAATGAAAATAGGTACAGGGTGTAATAGTAAGTCATTGGTGTTTAAAATTTAATAACTACATATCATGCTTGCAAAGTACTTAAAAGGAGTGAAAAGTATTTTCACATGAGGCATATTGTGAAACTTAATTTGTTTCAACTTGCTAAGTAGATCTATTTAAAGATCCAAAGATTTGCCTGAAGGGAATATGGTTAAATGACTTAAGGATGAAAGGGAAACATCAATGAGCAAAAAATTCCTATAAAGTTGGAAAGGATTTGGGGAAAAACACAAGGATTCACCCAACAGCCAATAGCAAACACCTACTAGTTTCACACATGCTAAAGTGAAACAGAAGGTGAACGCATGAAATGGAATGAGAACGGAGATATAGAGTGTGTGTAAATCCATCCCAATATCAGACCATGGATGGAAACACATCAGCTAAAATGCATTTTGAAACATCCTTGCAGGGTAGGGGAGTAGGAAAGAGACATAGCATCAGAAAATAGCTAATTCTGATGTGTGTGAAATCATGTAGTTTAACACTAAAAACATTCAAATTCCTACAGTGTATTAAATTAACCAAGAGGCTTGCACACTTTAGAAATAGAAACCCTCCACCACACTTGATATTTCTGAAATGTGTTAATGATCAAGCTCTCCATGTGACAGCGCCTTTTCATTCTGCGGAAGTAGTGAGCACAGCAGAGAAGCTGGGTGGGTGTCCCTTTAACATAATTTTAAATGTTCATGTCACATGCCGAGTATAGGAAATCAATCTTTTTGTTCCTATTTCATGGTTATGCAGTACTCAGGCTTCAAAGACATTCCAGCTATTTAATGTTAATTATTCTTAGATTTTTTTTTTGTCCTAGGAAACAATGCCTAGAGTAAATCACTGAGATTTATGAGAGCTGACAATAGAAGGGCAGTGTGCCTGATTTCATGGAAAGAAAGATGCAAGTAATAAAGCATAGCATTTCTACTATTTCCCCTCCTGCATCTACTGCTGATGAAAAGAATGATGATGGTGTTTAGTTTATCTCAACTTTACATTTTTTAAAGCAGAAAGTTTTCAAGGTAGCCCTCCGAAATAAGCAACTGACAATGCAGGTTTTATTTAAAATGGACCATCCTGAAAGGGAGGATTTGGGATTCCTCAGCAACACAGAGACCCAAGAAGATCAACAGATTAGCATTGTGAATTGCAAATAACATACAAAATTTTTACTTTATTTGATGGACCCTATGTGTCAGGCACTGTTCAAAATACTTTTTACAAATTTTGAGCTCATTTGATTCACATAGTAGTCATAACAATTCTATTAGGTAAGCACTATCATTCCCCAATTTTCAGACGAGAAAGTGGAGGAACAGAAAGCTAAATTATTTGCCTGAGGTTGTATAACTAGTAAAGCAATTCTGTCTGAGAACTTAACAACGATTACTTTTCAGCAGGATGTTTATGCTTTTCTAGGTGTCCTCAATATACAGTTTTAATTGAAAGTCATTCAGAAAGTAACTTTAAAAATAAATGGCCCAATAATGGCGGGTGGGTTTATTAAGAGTTTTCTAAGTGTAAGGTATTGTGCTAAATTTAAAAAAAAATCTCCACTTTAATCCAGCAGTCCCATAAGGAGACTATCATTTGCACTTAGATGAGAAGACTGACCCATAGATGGCTAACGCTTTCCCGTGGCTTCATGACTACTGAATGGCACCTAAGATTTCAAATCAGGGTCATCCATCCAGTTGCAGAACTACTTGTGCTTCTGTCATCCTATTCAGGAGGTGATGCATGGAAGCAAAAGGACTCGGGTATGATGATGCCGCTAGGCTGATTTTCTTTTAGGATAGCAGGCCATCAACAAGAAGTGTACTTACTAAATTGAAAAAGACACATCCTTTTTAACAGATAAATACAGGCTAGGGTTTGCCTCTGAGGAGAATTCCCTGACAATAAAGACGCCCTAAAAGAAACTGTTAAACCAATTAATAATCACAACTTCCAGTAGAGCACACTTAGGTAATATTATTAGTCATGATAATGATATTACTGTTGACCAGCGAATGTGTAAATAATCACCTTCTGTTTAAAATAATTCTAAGTTGAGAACTCACCTCAACAACAAAGCTAAAGAGGATCATGCTGAAATGCAGATGGGCTGGCGGGTAGGTCTCAAGTGTAAGACTCAGAGGTGAGCTCAGATGAGAAGGGGGTTTTAATATAAATTATCAACAATCTCCTTTTCTATATTTTCTAGATTCACTGGGATGCATGATATGCTGTCATATGGTAATACTCAAATTTTCAAGTCACAACTTTAAACTTTTTTTCAAGAATCAAAATACAAATCTAAGATATATTATGGTAGCCATTGTTGATTTCCTAATATCTTGTTTTGAAGTCCTGTATTGCTTTCATTGTTTTGTTTTTAACTGGTTCTATTCTGTTTTGTTTTGCTTGATTATTATGTCTGACGGTATGGGCAGCTATTTTGAAGATATCAAGAGGCATTATGATAGCCATTGATGATTTCCTATTATCTTTTTTTGAAGTTCTGTATCACTTTCACTTTTTTGTTTCAATTGGCTTTATTCTGTTTTAGTTTGTTGGTTTTAGTCTCTTTAAAATAAAATTTAAAAAAATACAAATCTATAAAATGGAATCAACAAGTGAATTTGAACCAATAAATTTATTATAATCCCATTTTCCTATAAATTATTTATTTTATAATTTTAGAAATTTAAAAAATCCTTATTTCATAATTATAAATAAATTTACATGATTAAAATTTAAATTAAAAGCATAATAAACATTTTTACATTTTTAGGTATTTCACTAAAAAGAAGGTATAATCAAAATATTTCATCATGTTTACATTTTAAAAATGAATTACAATAAAAGACACATCACCATGAATTCCTCAGAGATACTGCCCCTCAATCAAATACATTTAACCTATCATTCTGGCCACTTTCTGAAGCAGTTCTGCAGGTCTGCTTTCTAGAGAGTCTCCAGGAGGTGTAATCAAAACTATAGTGAATGCTGCTGTCGAGTGCTATCCAATGCATGGAGAGGCTCACAAAAATATTGTGGTGACTTCTCAATCATTTTATTCATAAGCTCTGGCTCTTCAAAGTCAAAATGACCATGAAAGGTAAATTTTGAACTAATTCAGGCCATTGTGGCCGGCAGAGTGGTGCAAGTCAAGAGACACAAAAGAGGATTTCCAGAACTGCTTCAGGAAGTGGTAAGAATGATAGAATGAGCATGTTCAAAGTGAGAGGGACTATTTTGAGGTGAATTAAGGGCAATGTGTCCTTTTACTACAATAAATTTTTAAATTTAAATATTTACTTTTTTTTTAACTGTACCACAAACATTCCTGATCGAAGCACCAATGTATTTATCGGCTTAGTTTTATGGTTATTCATTCTATGTACAAGGTGTGTACTATGTATAGGATCAACATTTAAACTGAATATACAAACTATTTCTTTCTTTGAATTAGAGTCCAGACAGTGAAACTGATTTCTGACAATATAACTGTTATCAATATTCTTTTCAAACCATAGGAGTCTTTAATTCTATGCAAATTCACTGCATATGACACACTCCTCCATAAACATCACAACAGCAATGTTCTGTAAAAATATTCTTTCTTTAAACCAGAGAAAGACCGAGGCTTTTTGATATAGTGAATTGTGGGGCATAAAATTAGGAATAAGAAGCACTTCACTGAACAGCTTTTCAAACCATAGGAGTCTTTGATTCTATGAAAAGAATATATACTTTTCTCGTGTCATTAGAAATCATCTCTGCCAAGAAAAAAAAAGAATGGAAATTGGTTGAGTTCTTAAAGCAAGTTCCAGACTGATGAATACTACATCAAAAACTTATTGAAATTTTACTGTAACCTAAAGAAGCTGCAAATTAAAACTGATTAAGGAAGATTATCTCAAAACCATTTATACAACAAATACTTGGAATTCACCTTTCCCTAAAAACGTTTGGTATGTTAGCTTACTGGAATTCACTATTGAAGTGAATGTTTCAACAGTCAGTGGACTTTAATATAGTTTAGGACTTAACAATAAGTTCAGGAATCTTTCCTGCAAGTGGTATTGTTAAAAGTAATAATGGAATTTTAAATTCTAGCCATCAATCTCTGGAATCCTGCAATGACAACAGTTGGCATAATCACTCCTCTCAGACCTACTGTCCCTCCCTCAATGTCCTCTTGCTTAAGGTGAAGACTTTTTGTGTTTGGTGGCCTGCCAATGACTGCAAAAAAAAAAAATACCCCTCGCCTGTCATGCCACTCAAGACCCTATTCATACGGATAATAAGTGAGGACAGCAATGTGGTTCCAAAAGTACTTAGTCCTAAACCCACTCACCTGCATGTCACTGTGATAGAAAAGCCAGCCAAGGAGACTTGGGTGAGGTGTTAAGCACATATCCATAGATAGTTGAAATATATATTAATATCCCTTAAATGTAGAGAATTATTTTTATTTCATTCAATTCAGTCATTACTATAAATAATGACAAGGAAAAATACATTAATGTAAGGACTTTACATCTCTACAATGAATGTTTGTTAAAAATTTAAAAAAATTGAGGTGTGTGATGTGCATGTACCAACTCCCCATGATGAATGTAATCATTATGCACTGCAAAAATGTACTAAGAAAATAAATAAAATTTTAAAAAATGAATAAAGGATCTATTTGTGAAGCATGCATTTTCATCTCTGAAATTACAGTTTTCTGTTTGTTCCTTAATCCAAATACCAATTAAAGTTATTGCAAAAGACACGTGGTCTGTATAAATGTAAGAGTCTCTCTTTGAGAAAGACTTCACTGATGAAGGACAGGGCTATAATACTGTATTAAGCAGCTAAGATTAGACTTTGCTTTCCCCTTTCACATGCACGAAGTACAGAATAACTTCTTACGCAGAAATAAATAACTTATCTGCAGTTAGATTGTTGGTAAGGCTTATGCAGGCGAAAATATCCTACAAACATTTAGGGCTGTATAGAGCTTGAACCTTCCAACTCATCCCTTTTACCTCTTGTCAGCAAAAGCCAGATCTGTGCAACTTGTCAAATACATTACAAATGAACCAATCTAAGTTACTTTAAAGAATGCACTGTGTTTCCTGCTTGGTTAAAATCCTTTAAGGTTGATAGGGCAACTGTTAGGATGGCCCAACTTGTCCAGTTGAGGAGAACAAGACCTACAGTTTTACCTGGAATGACTTCCTTCAGGACTCACAGTTAATGGGGGAGAGGGGCAACAGTTCAACCCTCAGGTTCCCCCTTTAATTCCAGGATCCAGACATTCGCTCGTTTCTCACAGCCACACTGCTTCGTTACCTAGTCCGGGGACTGACAGGAAGGTGGCAATGTCTGACCTGCTGAGTATTTACAGTATTCTACATGAACTAATTCTATTGTGTTCCTATGTTTTGGCCGTGTCTCCTATCACCTCTCTGAAAGCTTTAGGAATATGTAAAATAAGTTTAAGACTCTACAGAACTGCCAACAATTGCAAGGACAGAACCTTGGAACTGGAACTTTTAAAACATACTAACTAGATGCAAAAATTTCCAGAGGTCCATCTCAGGGGACGGGGAGGGAACTGTACGCCACAGGGTGAGTTTATTTATTAAGCAATATGGTATTTTTTTAAAACTTCTATAGAAATTTACTGATTTATTTTTAAAAAATGCTATAAGAATAATTTTTATGATAGTATCTAGTATATTCAGATACTATCAAACAATATTAGTGGAGAAAATAAGCTTTTTGGATATGATTTATCCATATGTAAACATATTTTAAATTGTTATCCCAGCAATGCCCATTGTAGGATTAGTTCCTAAAGAAATAACTAGAGTACTTCAAATACACCCCAAAACTTTTACCATTGACATGTAAAATTAGGCCATAATCTAAATCCAAGATTCCAGATTCCTAAAACAGGGTCTGGGTCAGCCAACCCCATTCTTGCTTCTATATTTCTTATTGATTTCATTTTAAAAACAGCAATTTCTTTTTCCTTTGTTATCAATTAAGCTTAGCCCCATGAGTGCGTTACATACCTTTATTACATGATGCTTTTCCTGGAACACGGGAATCTTAAACATTTGGCACCAGTACGTCGTACCCTTGTTTGGGATGGGGACCTGTCTTAATAAAAAGGGCAGAGGGAAACGAAGTCACATTCTGTTGACCTGCTGTTAAGTGCAGTAATACGAATAAAAAGTCTTATGCTTCGTCATTAAACTCATCCCCACATCCATAATATCTAAAGTAACTTACGTCCTGATTTACCAGGTCAAAATATGGCAAGGTTGTCGGCAACACATTGGTTTTCTCCGGATTGAGTAACCGCAGACTCTTGGTGCCCCGATTGGAGTCGTGGTACTTGGGACCAGTGTCGCCCACATCGTCCTGGTGATAGGCCCAGATCACTCTCACCGTGCTATCCTGATGACCAGAAATGGGCACGTTACGTCACATAACAGCAATTTCCCTGTCACTCAGTTGAGTATAAACAATTTTATTTAAAGCAAGATATAAAATTGAAGAAAAGAGAATAATAATGACATTTGGAGTCTCGACATGGTCTCTATCATTAACTTCACGTATTTGAGTGTGTGGTTAAGGATCCAAATAGGTCAGTTGTTCATAGGAGTCATATCTCTCAGCATGGAAGTGTTCCAAAGCACAGTGGAAGACGACTGTCTCAGGAATTATATTCACCCACAGGACAAGAGGAAACCATGGTCACGTCAAACGCTCAACTAGCAACTAATAATTACCAAGCAAAAATTCTAGTTAAACAGCAGAGACTTTGAAAAATAAAAATCTGTTTTACTATAATGGTAATTTTAGTGTAAATAAACAAATAGAGTGAAAATTAAAATTACCATGACTTTTCAGAGTTTTTCCTAGGCATTGGTCCAGTCACATGGACAGATTTACAGAAAGGGGAAATACAGAAGAAATTTCTGATTCTGGGTTTATTTATTACGGTAGAATCAATCCATAATTCCTTTATGTATCCTGGGAATTTCCAAATGACTAGCATACTCCAACTAGGAAAAGTACTGTCAAGTTTTCTACAGAGCCACCAAAAGACCTTGCCCAGCGGGCTGTCAGGGTAGAAAGGTTTCCTGGGATGTAAAGAAAATTGTTCAGTCCTCCCACAGATAAAGGTGTTTTTGCCAAATCTTTGTAATAAGAACTTTGAGAACAGAAAAGAAAATAAAAGCTATTCACTTTAAATGTTCTCTTTGCTATTTTCTTTCTCAATAAGTCAAATAATTATAATTATTATTCCAATTAAAGTATAATTGCACCATATATCAGATAAAAAGTGATCTATGTCTTAGCATGTGCCTTTTTCTTCCATTTCACTCCTTGTGCTGAATGTTAATCAGAATTACTTCAGATTTTTTACATTGCCATTTTAAAGCTTTAATTTACCAAATAAAAAAGATAACTTTATTGGGCTATACAAAATGAAATCGTTGCAAGCAATTTGTGGAACTTCTGGAAGTGCCACATGAGTTATTTATCCTCCCAACATTTCATTTTCATGCATAAAAAGATATTAATTCTTGCATGAAATCTGAAAATAAGAAATCTCGTATCATATGCCACTAGGTTATTATAATCAACCGAGTGAGTATCCATCTTTTTAGATATTTACAAAGATGAATCAGTTACAAATCAGATGAATGCTATAACTTTTTTCTTATAGTAAATTTCTCCAAACTTTTAGCTATTGTCTATTTTTGAATTTTATAGAGAAGCTAAAAAGCATTTATGAGTAAGATCACACAAACTTTAAACAGCCCCTCAAAATGTTAAATTTGCATATAAACTACCTTTACTGAAATTTATAGGTTTAGTGTTTTGGGAGGAGATGACATTTCTAGAGATTTCAAAAATATCCCTCAAGACTATGTGATATTTTTGTCCAAGATTATCTCTCAGTATTTATTTTTTTATTCTGGAAAATGTTTCACAAACACAAATAAACAATTTATCCAAGCTTGAATCTGCTTATAATCTCCTTACCGTTATACTCTTGTCATTTGAGTCACATGTATGCAGTTCTCTGGTAAACTCAATTACTGTGTGTGTATCATTTTCCATGGCATATTCCAGGTGGTAATCTTGCTGGGTGTCTTTTTTCAACTCTTTATTTGCATTTGTAAAATAGTCCTATGGAAAATATGGAAGAGAATTCAGGATATTCTAAAATCAAGATGTAAGGAATTTAAGAGAATTTATAGGACCTTAAAGCTCAACTTGGGATTTGCTTACTATAACATCCTTTATTTAGACTATTTCTGTAAATCTTGAGAATTTCCAACAGGTTGGAACAAACTATTCTAACTGAAGAATTGGTTATAGGGAACTAGTTTACATTTAGGAAAAGTCAAAGGAGATATCACAAAGCATCCAAATATGAGGCCTTCACCGTCCGTGAAAGCAGAGACCGTAGGAGAGCGCGCAGGCTGTTTCGGGTGAAGCGTTAGTGGTGCATGCTGGTGACGACGGAATGCAATGATACATTCTTCAAAGAAATGAAACAAATTGAATTATAAGATACTGAAAAACTCCAGAAGTTTTGTTTTTGTGGATCAACCATAACTTTTGTACTAAATTTCTTCTGTGGTGTCCATCACTTCTGGGAGGCAGACAAGTACAATGGAGAGAGTGTGGACTTGGAAATCAAATGGCTCTCACTCCCAGCTGGCGCCCGCAGGATTAGCCTTGTCCAGTAGTTGAAGCCAAACTGGGAGGGTTTTAGTTTTAATATTAGAATAATGAATATAAAATACATCTACTGCATTGATTTTAAAATGAAATAATATGGTCAGTTCTATGTTTTCCACTCATTCTTCTACTGGCAATATAATTTGGATTTTCCCCCCAAATATTTCATTGTCTTTTACCATCAGCTTACTACAGTAATCATGATGCTGTTGATTTTCGTCACTTATAAAAGACACAAAATTTGCCTTAATTCTACTTTTTTTGGACCTAGAGATACTTTACTTTTGAAAATATTAACAGTCTTAAAATATACATGACAAATATAATTATAGTTACTTTCATTGACACTGAAATTGCATTTGAAGAATTTGATTTCTATGTTTGAGAAAATATAATATACAAGGCAAGACCTTTAAATTATGAAAGTCAAATGGTTGTTGGCATCTGACATTTTTATTCTTAAATTTTAATTTAGGAATAAAGTGTAAATTTTAAAATAATTATCACGTGTGTATAAATTTTAACATCCAAAGTCAAGATATTCCTTAATATGTGAAAACCCCAAATTGCTGGCAGTGCAGAGTCTAACCTCTCTTCACTCTGGTCACAATGACAACTTATGAGTATATCCTATGCACCTGGCCTTGCTACACGTACTCACTGATTTAATTTTATATTGCATCTATGGGATCTTTTGCAGACGTAGACAGTCAAGCAAAGTGTCCAGGGCTACACGGTTGTTAAACTGTACATGCAACAGGCAAGTCGTGGCAGCCTGACCCAAGAATCGTTACTTTTCCCCATCCTGCAGTATAGTGCCCATTGGTGGAATGAGATGGGTTCATTTATTGTTTTATTTTTTCGGTCCCTGGAAACTAGCTATATCAGTTTTTTTATATAAAATGTTATTTTCTACAGCTAAAGTTAGGGTTGGAGAAAAATTTTATTCTGAAAACCAGGTTGTAATTGGGAAAATAATTTAAATGCAATACTCCTGTGATACTATGATTTTCCTATTTTTCATTACATAGATTTTCAGTATGTAAATGAAGTATTGCCTATGGCAAAAAGAGATTTAGATCAATTAACTGAGCCCTTACACTGAACTCATATTTCATTAAATTATTCATGCAATCATAGTTTTACAAACAAAAAGAGTACAATATACACTGCAATCAATTCAAAGAGTAGAATAATTATGCCAGTACATTTCTAAAAACATCAGTTCCATAAAGTATCCACTTTGCTTGCCAATTTTCCATTCATTCTATTCCCATTCAAGAATATTAATTCCTTCCAATTATTCCACCTTTTCCTGGCTGTCCAGACGACTTAGCTCTGAGAGTAAGGGAGAAGCTTCACTCACCTAATGCTAAAGATCTGGTTGAGCTCATCTGCCCTTTGTAAACCAGTGAGTACCTCATATTCAAGAAAGATAGCTGTCAATTATTCCAGAGCTCTAGACTCCTAGGAGAATGTGCTGTCTAAAAGAAGCTGATAGTGATAACCCCAGCGTTATGGTTTATATCTAGATGTCCCTCCAAACCTTATGCTCTCCCAGGTGGGGTTTATGGAAGG